>VXCM01008769.1:0-15713 GCA_014773175.1 Lucifuga dentata
TGCTTTTTCTTTTCTGTATTGCAATGACATGGTCTGTCAATAAATTACAGTACAAACAGTAAAGGCATAAATGGGAATCTTGTCCAACCTCTTGCAATCAACACATACAGTAATGTGTCACTTTGTACTGTTGAAATTCATATATGCCATACAGGAAAAGTGCAGCCTTGTGCATTTTCAATCATTGTCATCAAAACCTTAGCCATAGTTTACATCAGAAAATATTTAGAGTACACTGTTATACTGACAATATGACTAAGCATTTTGACTGTCTTGTTTATAAACGATGACACAAGGTCTTGTCATTCTGATGCTCTGACATGTTCACTGACATAAAGAGTTACTTTTGAGAGACAAACTAAGAATTTTGAGCAAGTTACAGGCTTTTGCAGGTAATGCATTGTGTGGTGCTGTTTGTACGAACTGTTTCGAGAAATGCACTTACTGTTCTGAAAAGGTTAAGGGTGAACTAAGAAATGTACCAAAGCAACTGAGAAAAACTGTAATGAATATTTAGCTATGGTCATCCTGAGGTTTGTCCAAAAGCGGCCGTGATAAAACTAATTCCTGAATCAAACAGAATCCTCCTCCTTCCTATTTGGAACCCAGATTCTCAGGTTTTTTTCCTCTTTTTGTTAAGCTATATCTGGACCATCATTACTTGTTGCTGACTTGATTTTTTGGGTGGACCGATACAAATATTTGCAAAAATCCTGTCACATTTGGTGTAAATATATTTACCACGACAAATTTACATCTGAAAAATTCACATTTTTGTGTCATTTATTCACGTCGCTCTTGTGTAATGGCCTTAAATGTAGTTAATATGCTATGGCTATAATGAACTGTGCGCACACACAGAAAGGCTCTCCTCTTTTACCTTGGCAATGATGACCTCTTTGCGCAGAATTTTCATGGCATAATGTACTCCGGTGGACCTCTCTTTCACCAGGATCACCTTTCCAAACGTCCCCTTCCCAAGAAGCTTCAGGTATTCAAAGTCATTCATTGTCTGGAAAAGTACAAAAACAGGATGTGTGTGCATTCATGAAAAACGAGAATTTTTAGCTAAAAAACTGAACTCAATATATTGGCATATGTGCTGTCAGACATGAAGAAAACTGCAGCAGCTAAATGTTTTGTTGGCTGCATTTTACTGTGTATTTGACCATTATGTTAGAAATTTTCCACTGACTGACTTTTATTGTAGTTACTATCATTGCATCATGACAATCAATATCCAGCCTCACATTTTTTGTCACGAATCTTTACGAAGAAAATCCTTGCCAAGTTATGCATTTATGTGAAAATTAGCATGGATAAATTGTATTCTCAAATATTGACCTCTGTATCACTTTCAAAATTTTCTGAAATGGAACTTGCGCTACTAGTGTTCAATTAAAAATTAGACTGTGTTTTATTTTGTGAATGGATATCAGAATTGTTTATATTTGAATTGCAATTAATCGAAAATCGATCCCCCGTCCCCCCCCGCTTACTGGTGTTCCCCATTTTATACTGTATGTGCTAAACAACGGCTCTTCTTACCACTTTGTTGCGGCTCTTGGACATGGCCACCTCCATCTCCTCCAAGCTGCTTTCACTAGGTGAGCCAAACATATCCATGGGTTCCTCCTCCTCCTCATGTTCACGCATCTTCAGACCGTTAGCTACAGCCTGGATTGCCCGCATCCATTCCTCTCTGAGAAGCAAAAACCTCAATGAACGGCCGGATATCGCTCCATCACTGTTCACAAAGAAACACTGTATGCCAAGTTTGAGAAGCTGCTACGCATAGGACAATGAACGCCACTTGGCGTTCAGAGGCCCAAATTACACTGGCTGCCAACTGTCCACCAACATCTGTGTTTCTGCTGGTAGTGAAGAAGGTAGAGGTCCTGACTGCAAACACAACAGCTGATCCATGACTATCCAACCCTTCTGACTATCAAAATGAATTAGACAGGCCCGTGCTGAGGACATCAGCCAGAAACCAGCGCAGGAAGTCAGAAATTTTACCAATGCGGTCAGGGAGACAAACGAAGCCTTACAGACCATACCAGCCATTTTGCATGTTTGAGCCTAATAAATTCAATTTTCATGTACATAACGTTACTGACAATCATTTCCCAAAGCATACTATTGAAACATTGAATTAAAAATGTTTTTCCTACCTTCNTTACTGACAATCATTTCCCAAAGCATACTATTGAAACATTGAATTAAAAATGTTTTTCCTACCTTCTAGATCTCCATTGGTTTCAGTTCATTCTGGTACGCCTATTAAAATCAACTTGTTGATACTTGAAACGTTCTTGGGATAGGTAATCCATCATTATGAACAAGACGTGTATTCAGGTTTTTTTTAAGAAGTTTCATAATTTTAGCATTTAAGTGTAATAAAAAGCACAGAGTGAATGTATGCCTCCACCGGGGAATATAGTCCCAAAAGAAGACCTACGTTTATTGAAAAGTTTAAACAACCGTGACTTCATAAGGCTGCGTATCTATTAGCAGGAGAAACATGGATTTTTAAGGTGGGTGTATCACTTGAATATTTAATTTTGAAAGATTAAGAGATTTTCCAAAATATCAGGAAATATGAAATACGGTGTTATCCTTTGGGAAATGACTGTCATGTATGTAAACTGAATATATTAGGCTCAAACATGCACAACTGCTGGTATAGTCTTTTAAGCCTGCGCACAGAGGCAAGTTCCTTGGTGATGCATTAAAGTGTTTGTGAAAATACTCTGATATTTAAGTTTTTAAATGTGGGAACAGAAAACTGATGCATAAAAAAAGATATGTTGTTCTAATATAAGTATCTTAACCATGTTTCAAGCCAAAGGAATGCAATGTAAAAACTTTGGCCTTATTTATGTGACATATCAAAGTATCAGTACTGAGTAATATCAGTATATCAGTATCACTGATATTACGATGCCGTAAAATAAAGTATTTCCACAAATACTAATACTTTTTCATGGCACTGTACTTTTCATGTTTTTGAAAATATCATGGTGGGCCTTCTAATGCTCCAGAAAAAAAAACATAAAATGACTTTTAAATTGGTTATTTTTACAGTACAACAGTATAAACTAGCAAATGCCAGCAAGCTGTTTTCATGGGTGTGAAGGAGAGAAACTGAAGCAAAAAATCCATTTTTAAAGTCAGCAAAACATTTTTTTTATCATACAATGAAAAAAGCCTTGTTGAAAAACCAACAGATAATTGATATGAATAATTCTCACTATCTGAAATTTTTTTCATTACCTCTCATCGTTGCTGTCCACGTGGAAGGTGCGTTCAATGACGGTGGTCCACTGTAGGCAACGTATGACAAATGTGTTGGGCCGGGGTCTTTCTGTCTTCATTAACTGGCATTCTGTGAAAAATCCCAATTAATATTGAAGACACGGCAAGCTGATCATGATTTAACCACTGAGGTCTGAAGCTTTACAGACAGGAATGGAAATATCAGAATGAGAACTGTTAGCTGACAGCTTTGGATGGCACAAAGACATGGAGAAGAAATCACAGCGGTTTAGTGTCTGGAAAACTGACCTGCAACTGAAAAGTTGTTGAGTGGCGGTGAACTCTGATCGTTTAGATCAGGCTTCTCCTTGTAGCCAATGAAAGAGCCGTCACTCTTCAAGATGAAATACCTGGGCCTCCATGTCTTGATATATTCACCTGATGAGACAAAAAAGATGGAATTTGAGTGCACAGCCTTAAAGGACCATACCATCCATTTTGGATGTTTGAGCCTAATATATTCAATTTTCATACATGTTACATTACTGACAATCATTTCCCAAAGAATAAAACTGTATTTCAGCTTTCCTGATATTTTGCAAAATCTCTTCATCTTTCAAAATCAAATATTCAAGTGATACACCCACCTTAAAAATCCATGTTTCTCCTGCTAATAGTTACACAGCCTTATGAAGTCACGGTCCTTTAAATTTTTCCATAAACGCAGGTCTTCTTTTGGGACTATATTCTCCGGTGGAGACATACATTCACTCTGCGCTTTTTATTGTACTTAGACACTAAAATTATGTAACTTCTAAAACAAAAAACCTGAATACACGTCTTGTTGGTGATGATGGATTACCTATCCCAAGAACGTTTNATTATGTAACTTCTAAAACAAAAAACCTGAATACACGTCTTGTTGGTGATGATGGATTACCTATCCCAAGAACATTTCAAGTATCATCAAGTTGATTTTAATAGCCAGAATGAACGGTCTGGAGGTCTGGAAGGTAGGAAAAACCTTTTTAATTCACCGTTCCAGTAGTATGCTTTGGGAAATGATTGTCAGTAACGTTATGTGTATGAAAATTGAATGTATTCGGCTCAAACATTCACAATGGACGGTATAGTCCTTTAATTATAACATTACTGATATTTGCATGTTATTAACTGTACATGCTCCTACTTACCTCTTTTGTGGAGCCAGCCCTCTCTGACTACATTGACTTCGTTCATGGTGACAGATGCACTTCAGAGAGGGTCAGGAAAAGGAGGTCAGGGAGGGGGACAGTGGATTACTCTCTTGGCCTGTTCAAGTCTCAATCCCAGTCAGAGAATCAGAACACAGCAGCACCTGCTGAATGACACAAAATGATAGAATGGGAATTCAGACAGGACCATCATCGAAAATATGACAGAACAACAAATTTCATGAAGTCAAAGAAGACTAAATGTGTAAATGAAATAAAAACACTCTCAAACCAATGTATCAGTGCATTCAGTATGTATCATAATTAATCTGATTTCTCACCACATACAAAAAAATTATTTTAGAATATATTTTAAGACTTCTACACAACGGCGTATTAGGGCCATATAAGATGAAAAAAAAAAACAAACGAGGGGGGCAGTATTTCGAGTTTTCAAACTCGAAATTTTGCCAGTTTTAAAGTCTGTATGCTTATGATAATTCGATGAGTTTGCGCTACAAGCACAACTATTTCTTTATTGCTAAATCCAATGGAAAAGTATGATTTAATAAGGTCACGTGCTGTCCTGTTCTCATTATTTTCCCTTTTTTATTATTAAAAAAAATTCAATTATCTAACTATAAAGACAGAAATCTCTGCCTGTGGCACCAACATCTCTAGAACCCGACACTGTATGAAGTTGATATTTGGCAGGTTTATTTCTCAGGACCCAAGGATGTGCAGTGTCACATGTAAAGTTGTTTGGATGAGTGGTTCTCGAATTGAGCTGTGTCAGTAAAAAGTAGTCCGCGCAGCAGGATCCGCTCTGGGCGCAGCAGCATATCCTCCGCTCCACGGGCACTGATGGCAGGCTGTGGTGCACACCATAAAGTCCGGCCCGGTCCAAAGAGGCAGGTTTTCAATGGGCACTGCACTAGTTATTTTTAAAAATTTAAAAATGATTGTTAATCATTAAAAATAAGTTTCATTATTTTTTTAAACTCACAATTTTGCAAGTTTATAAACACACAAATTTGCCAGTTTGCAAATGTGAGTTTTTAAACTGGCAAATTTGTGAGTTTTTTTTATGAGTACATGATCTTTCTAAATTAAATCGGATTTAGCAATAAAGAAATACTTGTGCTTTTAGCACAAAATCATTGAATTATCATAAGCATACTGACTTAAAACTGGCAAATTACGTTGTGACATGCCTGCAGTACATGACCTTATTAAACTACTTTTCCATTGGATTTAGCAATAAAGAAATACTTATGGTTTTAGCACAAAATCAACAAATTATCATACGCATACAGATCATCGAATTACAATAAGCATACAGACTTTTAAAACTGGCAAATTTTCGAGTTTTAAAACTTGAAATAATGTCCCCTCTTTTTTTAAAATAATAATAAAATAATATAAAAAATAAATCCATCATCTGATCCAAAATAATTGGATCAGATGATGTATGGTGCAATGCAAACTGGCCATAATAAAACAGCTTAGTTAGATTTATGATAAGAATTGAAGTAACATGGATAATCTGCTAGCATGAAGGTCTCAAGTTCATAATAGAGAAGCTGAAAACTGGAATAACATAATTAATATGAGAAGGAAATTATAAAACGTTTTTAAAATAAATATGCATTTGAAAAAAATCTTCACGTTTAGGTAGCTGCACTGAGGATTTAGTTAAACAAGTTAGCCATGGTGCTACAAAAACGTCCTGAGTTGAGTTATTTCTGCCGTCTTTGCTGTTCTTTCATACCAATAGAACTCACCGAATTCTTGTGAGCAAAAACTACTCACCAATATTACCATAAAGGTGATACTTTTAATTTGCATAAATAACATACTTATGTGAAACATTTGAATGCAAAAATTATTTTATGAAAATCTAAACTTTTAATACTGTCCTGTTATTACTGCCTCTCTTCACCAAAACATATTTTTTTGAACAAAGTGCTGTTTGTTATTCATGGTTAGTAAATACCTCTCTACAAAATGTTTCATATAAATTGCATATATTTATTGAGAAATTAATAAATTTGTTAGAAGATAGGTTTACACAGAATTCGGTGTATGCTGTTCAGAGTACAGAGAGCAGCGCAGGGGCTAAATTTATGCTAGCGCTAAATTTAAAACTAGGGTAACCTTATATTTACACTTACCGTAAATAATGCGGGTATTACTTTTTTTAAACTAACAGATTACTTTGCAAGTATTAGCGTTTAATTCCGATTTAAAAGTCAAATCACAGCCACGTTATTAAGCTCTAACCTCGCTGGCATTAGCTCGGCTGCCATTTAACGTTACTTAAACATTGACAGCAGTTAGCTACGAGCTAGCAAATAAGTTAACTTTCAACAAACCGATTACAGGGAGTTAAGTTACGAATTGTGTCTGAATAAAGAAGCAGCCTACCTTGAAAATCTATATTCGATATTGGCATGATTTAACAGCGTTACACCAACAAATGAGCGTCAGCGTTTAAAATAAATGTCACTGAAGTTATTAGTAGATGGTTAACTCAAGCTTACTTACTGATAGTTCTTAGAACTAAAAACACAATATGGCTTACTGGAGCTTTACAACTGTAAGTTCATACTTTTTTTCCTACACACGGTACTTTTTAGCACGAGGACTAGTGCTACGTAGCAATGGAGGATACTTGATCCTAGTTAAATCACAAAATGTTTGTTTATTATTAGTAAACACTGGCTTTCAGTAGCGATCATATGCCTTGTTGCTCTGGCATATGTAGCTTTGCTCGTAGCGAATCATGCCAGTCAAACAATCATCCGATTCGGTCGGAGTAAATGACTTTCAGCGAGTCTTAAGCACCGATATAAGTTGCATTCAATGATAAAAACTTTCCACGTAAACATACATCTCACTGTGCCTGTACCACACGTTGCTCCCGTCTTCGGGCAGTTTTGACAGGCCGGATCCAGAGCAGGCCATCCACCCAGGAAAACACCGAGCACTTTCTTCTTCGTCTACTCTCACGCTGCTACGCTCTGAACGCACAGCGCCACCTATAGGCCGCGAGGAGGAAACCCATCGCCCTCTCTGTATCATACGTATTATGGAACGCCAAACGCGCCAAAATTAAAAATAAATAAATAAATGTGGAAATATAAAGAGAAATAAACAAAAGAATAAATAACTTAATGCGGAAATATAAAGAAGAATAAATAAATGTGGAAATATAATAATAATAATAATAACAATAAGAATAAGAATAAGAATAAGAATCTTTATTTATATAGCACCTTTAAAAACAGAGTTCACAAAGTGCTGTGACAACTAATAAAAGAATCAACAAAACAGACAGATCAATAATAAAAAAAATAAGGCATTAAAAACAATATAGCAAACACTAAAAAAAATGACATCACATAAAAGCAAGCCTATAAAAATGAGTCTAGAGCTGTGATTTAAAAGACACTGATTTGGCGATAAAGAGAAATATTTATTTATTCTTCTATATATTTCAACAGTTATTCATTTATTCTTTGATCTATTTATTTTTAATTTTGGCATGTTTGGCTTTTCATACTTTGCTAGCTAGCTAACATCAGTAAAGTTAGACATTTAATGCTGTTGAACATTACATGTGAACTTCAGTCTTTACATTTTGGGGGTCAAAATTTTCCAACATAAATGTTTTGGGTGTTAGATTTTGAAATAAACTAAATAAATAAATGATGCCCCCATCACATGATGCCCATATGCACTATATATGTACAGGAAGGAGCAGTGCGGTTTGATTTCATGAATTGCACTCTAAAAATAGTGTTTATTGACTTCTCTCTAAGCGGAGCAGTTTTTGATCTACACCTGGTCTTATGTAGAACAGAATTTTCAGGAATTGGGAACAGTATAAAATTATATTGAGGGTTTTATCATGATATCTAGTACTCATCATCAATCATTTCAATGGGAGTTTGAACAGCATGGTGCTCCCACGTGGTCACAAGTGGTGACATGGTGTCCTAGGCAACACAACATTAACACCCTCCACCCCAGTCATGTGTGGTGACATTCTCTTGTGGCACATATCGCTATGCGCGCACACACACACACACACACACACACACACACACACACACACACACACACACACACGTGCCTATGTGTTCTCTTAAGAGGAATTGCTCAATACCTAATAGAAAGACAATTGATGATGTCACGTAGAAACTGAGGTGACTTAGCAAAAGAGAACAAGAAAAAACTAATTTCTCTTCGAACGAGTCTGGACGTAAAATGATCAACACCATGCCGCAAGGATCCAAGAGCAAGTCAAAGTCAAACCGCCATCATCTCGGTCATAAGCGTGGCCACGCCTGGAGACAGGAGGGGAAGGACTGCTGCAGGAAGCCCGCAGGAGGTGTGNATAAGCGTGGCCACGCCTGGAGACAGGAGGGGAAGGACTGCTGCAGGAAGCCCGCAGGAGGTGTGTCTGTGTGTGGGCCTTGCAGGGTTATTGAATTTGATTGTGTTATGTTATATTATTGAGGTGTTTCTGATATTCTATCTGGAAATGGAAATAAAACAGTATGGAGGAAGTGTGATGTTCCATGGAGCCTGATATGTTTTTTGTTCTCTCTGTGGTGCAAACACCTTCCAGCTAACAAGGACGCCACAAAGAACCTGACTTAAGCCTTTATATGAAAAAGTAACATCCTCATTTTATTTTGGCAGACAATTGATCCATCTTGGAGCAGGTTCTTAAAAAAAAATGCCAACTTTACAAGTTGATTTGTATTGCTCAGTACCAGATGTATGAAGAAGGTGAAGTGGAAGATGGAGAAGTGAGATAAAGAAGTTAAAATAAGTAAATGCCAAGTTTTGGTGATGCCACAAAGAAACAAAGAAAAGCATCAAATGTCACTCTTGCATAAACCAAACTAAAATAGGAGTGAATATGTTGAGAATTTTGTATTAATTAAAAAATATGACACGTTTTTATGCAAAAGGCCTGAGCATCAACATCTCTCCATTCACTTTATTCTCTCTGTCCATTCCTCCATCTTTCAGGAGTCTTCACTCTTGAACTGTGCACTTTGTAGCTGCTGGGTCAAAGCTGGAGGATAAAGAACAAATATATCATGTATCATTCTTTAAATATTAATTATGTAGACATATTAAATCAAGCTTCATACCTTTACTTACCTGCGATAATCTCATCTTTAACTTTATGAAGTTCTTTTTTTACTTCATCAAGAATGTCCTTCAAACACACAGATACATGCAAAAAGTATTAATAGCCTATTACCAACCTTATCCTATTTATGATAAATGACTAGTCTTATCTGATTTATACTGTTGGAGGATACTGGGTGCAGGTTTCACAGAGATGTGAGAGGCAAGAAATACAGGAACCAACCTGTTTCATTTGCTCCATATCAGTTCCTTCACCTCCTGCATTTTCTGAGTTCTTCTTTGCCAATGTCATCCTACCATCAAAATACAAGATAAATAGACTTTTAAGCTTTTATTAACCTGGATAGATCTCATGAGATCCAGAGGGTTCTGTCCAAGGAAGAGCTGGCCAAGAGAGAAGTAGCATACTTTCAGACAGAAAAATTACAAGCAATTAAGAATAACATGTTGAGGGACCAAAAACAGTGAATCTGCTTAAAGTTAGCAATCAGCAGCGAAGATAACAAAGATAAACATTAAAGGACAATACCGGTGATCTTGTATGTTTAAGCCCATTAAATACAACCTACATACATGTTATGTTATTACCAACCATTTCCCAAAACATAGTGGAGTGGTAAATATTAGAATTGTTTTTCCTACCTTCCAGACTGACATTGGTTTCATTTCATTCCAGTACGTACATAGTATATTAAAATCAACTTGTAGAGATCTGAAACATGCTTGAGATGCTTAATCCATCACAGCGAACAACATTTCTATTAAGTTTTTTTGTTAAAGTAACTTTATGTAACTGATCTAACACGGAGCTGCAAGGAAGACAATTATGTCTCTGCAAGGAAATATAGTCCCAGACAAACATGGCTTTTACCAAGAAACTGAAAATGACCACGGCTTCTACAATTGTACATAAGTGTTAGAAGGCGAAACATTGGATTTTAAGATGGGTACATCACCTGAACATTTAATTTTGAACGTTTAGGGGATTTGGAAAATAAAAGAACTAAAATATGGTTTTATATTTTGGAAAATAATTGTGTATGCGGGTTGTATATATCAGGTTTAAACATGCAAAATTGATGGTATGGTCCTTTAACGATAAGTTACTGGGTTCCAGTCCAACAGGCTCCTCCTTTTAACTAATCTCAGAGGAGCAGCAAGCTTCCTGCAATACCATTGTCTTAAAACTTTTACTACTGTAACCGCTTCAATAAGTAGTCTGTCTAATATAACTCATATATGCTAATGCAATTGAAATCTAAGAAATATAGTGGTTGAATAATATCATGGCAGCGTATTACAGCAGAGCAGCAGCCTGAAATGTTTCTGTTGTTCACCAAAGCAGAGACTTATCACAATTTATAGTCTTGTGTACAAAGCCAATAAATGAAAGCAACAGATTACCACATGTGGGTGTGTGTCCAGGGCCCGGAGCCTTAAGATTTTTTTTTTTTCCTTTTTTAAATGTAAAGTATTTTTTGTTTTTAAATTATTGCAGTAAATGCAATTTTGAAAATGTAGTATGATTATGAAATTGAATGTTTTCTAAATTAGCTGATTAGGCTAAATCAGTAATGACGTAGGCTAAAGGTCAAATGTCAGTTTCACTGTCAACATGGAGAAACGCGCACCTAGTGGGTTGGCAAAGCGTAAACTCAACAAAGAAAAATAAGCTAAAGATGCCGATTTACTACAACAAATACACTCTATTTCAACATTTTTCACCAAAAAACAGGTAGAAAGTGATGGTGTTACTGTTAGCAGCAGTGTCGGTGCTACAGCGCTGCCATCTGGCTAACCTGGATGCTAATGCCTGCACTGCTAATGTTAGCTCTCACAGGAAGACTGCACTCCAACTGATGCTACAGTGAACAATGCTAATACTAACATTACCAGCCCAGGCACAGGGGGAAGTTGGCTGCACCCTCTCACATCGCCTGCGGAGTCTGCAGGTGATGTGAGTGTATTATTATGTATTATTTGCGTGTGTAGGTAGGGGCCCATGGCAAGTTTGTGTCCAGAGTTCGTGGTCATGATGATCCATCCATGACATTGACCATAGCGGCTAATTTGCAAGCGCACCTCTCTCAGTCATATTAGTGTGTTGCTTATATCACTGATATATGAGCACATACAAAGCAGACAGCACTGAAATGAAACGTGTCGGGGCTGAGGGAGTATTTGCAGTCCAGCAGGGCAGAGGGAACTGGTACCTGGATACTGGGGTAGTGGTGCAGTTAGAGGGGGCTGGAGTGGCGCTGTTGGGACTGAGACCAGAGTCCCTTTGATTGGCAGACAAGGATTTGGGCCTGTTTCAAAACATGTAGATCCTTAAAGGCAAGCGATTGTTTTGGCCTGTGAATTTTTACGTCTCCATGGAGACGGTTATTTAGCATCAAATGTGTCACTTCCTTTGGAAAAGTGACTCGCACTACTTGAGTGAGGATGGTGCGAGCATTATGGATCAGGCTCTTACCTCGGCATGGTGGCAGATTTCTCCTTTGGCTTTCCAATGATTTCTGGTGAAATATCAGTAGAATTTATTAACCCTCTAGAGTCTAAAGTCACTTTTGACATTGATTACTGATTTTTAGAGACTTTCTTTTATTTTTCTAGAATCTTCTAGAATAAAGCAGAAAATTGTCAACTTTTTAAAAATCTTTTTATTTTAAATTTTTTTTTCTTTTAGTTGGGATTTTTTTCCCCTCTAGAATTAAGAACTTTCTTGAAAATGTGATTTGAGACTCAATAAAATCAAAATATACAAATACATTTCTCCAAATGTATTTTAATCCAAATAATGTAGAGTTTTTTTGTTTTTTTATTTTGTTTTTTTTGCTGCAGTGATATTAATTTTCAAATATATGTTTTCACATTATAATGTAGAGAGACATTAAGAAGATGTGTTCTGACTTGTTTGCAGCCCTGTCATGATGGGTGAAAATGACATTACTTGCCTCCTGGTCCTGATGATTTTGATATCTGGGAGTCAGAATCCTCCTGTATACAGAAGACACTCACATATCAAATCCTGTTGCTCACTACACATGTTAAAAAAAAAATAAAAAAATCCATAATTCATGAAATGATCGCTGACATATTACTTACATTGCGGGGTTCGTCATTTTTTGGAGCTGGATTATTTGCAGCTTTCCGCCTATTTAAAATAAACATTAAGGCACTTTGCTTGGCTAACATTACCAGCCCAGGCACAGGGATACACACACGCACACACATGCACACACACTCGTAGCTCCACTGATAACATATTTATCATGCTTTTAACACTCTGGAGTCTAACGTGACTTTTGACATATTGCTGGTTTGTGGAGAATTTCTTTTATTTTCTAGAATCTTCTAGAATCAAATAGAAAATTGACAATTATTTTACAATTTATTTTAGATTTTTAGTTTTTTTTGCTAAATTCTTTTAGTTTGAATTTTTTTTTTTTCTCTTGAATGAGGAATTTTCTTGAAAAATTGATTTGAGACTCCAGAGGGTTAAAATAGTCACAGGAAGTTCAATCTACTGTCACAAATTATAACACACATATTTTTGTTTTCTGTGTTTCTGTCAAAATTAATACCGCCTGGCAAGGATGGCGCTCATTTCTCCCATTAGGTCACCTCCTCCACCACCAGATGAGGATGCGGGTTTGGGTGCAGGGGCTGATGCTCCACTCTCATCCTAGACACACAACACACACTTACCTTCAGCCACAATTAAAGGACCATACCACCCATTTTGCATGTTTGAGCCTAATATATTCAATTTTCATATAGGTGACGTTACTGACAATCATTTCCCAAAGCATACTACTGAACGGTGAATTAAAAATGTTTTTCCTACCTTCCAGATCACCATTGGTTTCAGTTCATTCTGGTATGCTATTAAAATCAACTTGTTGATACTTGAAACGTTCTTGGGNTTTTTTTTTTTTTTTTTTTTTGAAGGTTCATAATTTTAGCATTTAAGCACATTAAAAAGCACAGAGTGAATGTAAGTCTCACCTAAGACCTGCATTTATCGAAAAATTTAAATGACTGTGACTTCATAAGTCTGCGTAATTATTAACAGGAGAAACATTGCTTTTTAAGATGGGTGTATCATTTGAATATTTGATTTTGAAAGATTAAGAGATTTTGCAAAATATCAGGAAAGCTGAAATACAGTTTTATCCTTTAGGAAATGATTGTCAGTAACATAACATGTATGAACATTTAATATATTAGGCTTAAACATGCAAAAAGGGGTGTTATGGTCCTTTAACTGAAACTTCTTATTATTAACTGAAACTTTGTAAATTGACTTTTGATGAGAACATGGACTCCATTATTGTCCATGTGTCCTTATGCTCCATTAAAAATGCTTTAGGATGAACTGCATTGATCATAAAGCAGATTAAAGCAGATCAAAGACAAGCCAAAAAAAAAAAAAAAAAAAAAAAACAGCAAATAAGTGACTGATAGAAATAGAGCAAATGGGGATCAATAGGTATTTGCATTGCTGTTACAGAAAGAAGGAGAAATGATGATATCCACCTCACCTTGACAGATTTCTTTAGTTTGGCTCCAGCCAGAGCTGCAGCCAGACCCCCACCACCTCCACCTCCACCTCCTCCAGCAGGGGGTGGGGGTGGTGCAGGTGGGATTGCACCTCCAGCAGGAGGTGGAGGTGCAGGCGGGGCTGCTCCCGTTGATGGTGGTGGGGGTGGCCCTGGGGGTGGTGGGGGTGCTGGTGGGGCAGGTGGAGCAGGTGGAGCAGCTGGTGGTGCAGGAGGAGCAGCTGGTGGAGCAAGAGGGGCAGGAGGGGCAGATACGGAGGCTGAGGCTTGTCGTTCTCTTTCAAGTCGCTCCTTCTCCTGCTGCTCCTGCTTCTGACGCTCAAGTCTACAATCCAGGAAACAAAAAGAGAAATACGTAACTGTGTGACGGCGTTTGCTTGGAGGTTGTTGATTTTAAGTTGAAATAACAAGTGTCAGTCACAGTTAATCAGATTTAAGCTGATTAATGTTAATTTTGCAGGTTCCTTAACTATATGAAAATGTGTTTCCAATGCTTTTTTTCCACTAAGTGCAGATTCACACTAAGATACTTAGTTACAACTTTCATTTCAGAACTGTTTTTTTCCCCAACATTTGGTTGGCTGTTGGTAACAATTCAACATTCTTCGTATAGGTGGCAAAGATAATGTTGACAAGTGTGTAAAACCTGAATAGACCCATGTTTAAAAGTGATAAATGTTTGTACTGGTTTAAAAACTTTTGTTTTAAATTAAAAAATGTAGGTTAAATCTCTTTGGTACTGTACACTCAGTGTATAGTATATTGTTGATATTCTTTTATGCATGAAGGTGGATGTTGCAGAATAACTGACCATAAAAAAAAAAAAAAAACACATAAAAAATCTATTAATTTTGAGATGTAAAGGTAGTAGAAGTTAATTTCAATTTTTTCTATTTCCCCTTCTTTTTCTTTCTGTTTTTGGCTTTGTCCTAAGTTGAGTAAAATCTGAACAGTACCTTCTCTGGTGTTCCAGCTCCTCTGCAGAAGGTCCAGCAGGGGCTGAGAAAAAAATGATATCATTATATGTATAATTTGGAGCTGTATTCCTCTGAATTCTTACTTCTATGCTATTCAGCCCACTGAAGCAAAGTCTCAGATGCAAATTTTGACAGTATAAATTCATAGTATATTGTACATTGTAAGAAGTTAGAACAAATTTGTATCAAACAGATGTATGAAGTACTGCATAAAGTGTCCATCAGTGATGGAGGAGACCTATAACTGTCAGTATCTGGAGACAATAGTCAACTGATTTTTTACTACAACGCTTGACATTTAATGATTTTTTTTGTTTGTTTTTTTTTGCACTTCTTTACAACAGTGCATTACAGCCATATAAGACGAAAAAAATCGAGGGGGCTTTATTTTTAATTTTTAAAATTGCAAATTTGCGAGTTTTAAAACTCAAAAATTTTCCAGTTTTTAAAGTCCATATGCTTATGATAATTCAATGATTTTGCGCTAAAAGCACAAATATTTCTTTATTGCTAAATCCAATGGAAAAGTATAATTTAATAAGGTCATG
>VXCM01008770.1:0-17500 GCA_014773175.1 Lucifuga dentata
AAAAAATTGTGTTTGCTTAGTTTAAGTTCATTTTAATTCATATTATATTATATGCAAAGGCACCGGTCGGCCCACCTATCAAGCCCTGTCAACCCACTGTTGTCATGGAGATGATGGGATGCTGAATGTGATTGGACCAAAGCTCTCTCACATACACACACAGTGGAGCAGTCGCTTTCACTTTCTCTGCTGCAGAGAATTTTGACTCCTTGCGTCGGAGCAATGTTTCGCAATTAATAATAATAACGCAAAGAGTGCGACCAAATGTAACGGAGTAAAAGTATATGTTTTTCTTCATAAATATACTCAAGTATGAGTTAAAAGTACCCTGCAATAAGACTACTCAGTAAAGTACAATTTTGTGAAAAAAGTTACTTAAGTAAATATAACAGAGTAAATGGAATGCACCTCTGGCCTCATTGTTTCTTTTTTTTCACCTCATAGAACGACTCATTCTTTCTCCAGGCTCTCTGTGGTTTGATGCTTGGACAGAAGTTAACTTCTGCCTTCCAGGGCTTCTTTATGTTTGCAGCTGGCTTCTCCTGACCTTTTCGTTTGTTCTTTAGTGAGTTGACACTGACCTCTGGGTGGCCTGCTCTGCCAAGTTTGGTGTGAAAGTTCATCAACTTAATTTTAACATAGTGCTTCCATCCGCAATGACCAGTATGAGATCCTCTCTCACATAAACCAGAGCTTCAGCAACTGCTTCAAACTATTCATCCCGTGGATATGCTGTGTACTTGATAATTCCTTCTGCAAGGCCCTCAAGAATGTCAGATCTCAGTTTTGGGGTAAGAGATGAGAGAGTTCCATTTGCATGGAAGTCAGCATTTCCATTTTGGAGCAGCATCTCAGTACAATACGAAAAGTGTGGCACTACATAAGCTATAGGCCAGGAGCAGGTGCAGCACTCAAAAGATGACTAGCGGTGCAACGAATAATCAACCAAATAAGTTGCCAATGAATTTAGTCATTGATTAGTTGGTGACGTCATCTATGACGGTAGTGACACCGCTTACTGGAGTGAAGTGCAGCGCGATGGCAACACCTTCACCACCAAAAACCTCCAAAGCATGAAGAAATAACATGAAGTAAATCTGCTTATTGACACTGAAGTCTACACTTCTAAATGCCATTTCTACTTCAAAGAAAAAAGTTCAGTCTGTTTGTTCATGCATTTATTGTTGTTTCTCTCTGTCTTTCTCTCTCTCTCTCTCTCTTTTCTCTTTTTCCCGCTCCCTTTTTCTCTTTGTATCTCTCTCTCTCTCTTGTTCTCTCTCTCTCTCCCTGCATCTGTCTGCCTTTCTCTGTCTCTGTCTCTGTCTTTCTATCTTCTTTGTCTGCATATCTTTCTTTTTCTCTCTCTCTCATTCCCTTTTAATCTCTCTCTCTCTCTCTCTCTCTCTCTCTCTCTTTCAGTTTGAAGCTCTGTGCTGAGCCACTAATGGAGAAGAAGCCTGTTAGAGCAACACACCGTGCTTTAGTAGCAGCACACCAGGGAGACAAACTGTTACACACACACACACACACACACACATCCCTGCAGACATCACCACCATAGCAACAGCCTGCAAACAGCTAATCNCACACACACACACACACATCCCTGCAGACATCACCACCATAGCAACAGCCTGCAAACAGCTAATCTAGCCAGCGATGCAGCGTTGGTCTCTCAGCGTGAGCGAGGCTCCAATTATACCTTCATTTGTTTGTCAGTTGTTCAGCAGGACGACGCAATGCATTCTGGGAAATCCTCATACACACATCAGCTTTATTCCTGAGACCAGCAGGCTTTAGATCAAAGCCCAAAACACAGTGAAATCTAAGATGAAATCTAAGATAGTGCACGAGTGGCATCAGAAAAATCATGAGTGGTTAAAACTTAAAGGACCATACCGGTGATTGTGCATGTTTGAGCTCAATATATATGATCCGTATACATATTATGTTACTGACAACCATTTCCCAAAATATACTACTTTAGCAGTAAATTTTAGAATTGTTTTTCCTACCTTCCAGACTGTCGTTGGTTTTAGTTCATTCCAGTTCACTATAAAAATGAACTTGTTGATACTTGAAACACGCTAGAGATATACGTATAATCCATCACAGTGAACAACATGTCTGTTAGATTTTTTGACGAAGTAACTTTATTTAACTGATCCAACATGGAGCTGAATGTACGTCTCCGCCAGGAAATATAGTCCCAGGAGAAGACGGCTTTTATCGTGAAATTAAAATGACCGTGACATCTACAATCGTGTAAAAGTGTTAGAAGGTGAAACATTGAATTTTGTATCACCTGAACATTTGATTTGGAAAGATCAGGAGATCTGGAAAAAATAACAGAAAAAGTAAAATACAGTTTTATGTTGTGGAAATTGTCAGTAACATAACATTTGTGCAGGTTGTATATATGGGGCTCAAACATGCAAACTTGCCAGTATGATCCTTTAACTTTCATCTTTTAAGTAGAGATACCATTTCTGACTTGAGCGGTGCTGTGTTGTACTGAAACTGTAAGAACAAAGCATTTCATTTAATATTTGATATTTCACTGTTAAATGGTTAGTAAGTGTGGAAGGTTGTGGAATGGTTTGCAGAGCATTTGGATGTGATCCGGGTCTTTCTGCAGGAAAACAGGCACGTTTTACCTTAACCAAAATGCAGAAATATCTTAATAAACTGACACCAAATGGATACCGAAGAAATCTCAGCAATGGCAATCAGGCAAAAAATCATACAAGCTATGTCTTAGCTTGTCTGTCTAGTTTGTTTGTTAGCAGGATTATATAAGAAGATTGATTTTGATTAAATACTTTGAAAGAAACATTATTTTTTCTGAACATTTGGCATTTAGTTTTTCTTGAAAACATGCTCTGACGCTTCTTTCCACTCA
Organism: Lucifuga dentata; assembly: GCA_014773175.1. Lineage (NCBI taxonomy): Eukaryota > Metazoa > Chordata > Actinopteri > Ophidiiformes > Bythitidae > Lucifuga > Lucifuga dentata. Next base: position 2,903 of record VXCM01008770.1, read on the forward strand.
AGGAAAAGTCCAAATTGTCCAAAATGTCCTTTAGCATAGATGCTAATGCTTGTTAGCTAAGTGCCCATTTATTGTTCCATTTATTCTTGGAATAATCGAGCGTTAGTATGCCCTTATCCAGAATTAGCTGGCAATAGCTACCATTGTTATTATTAGATATGTAATTATTAACGTTAGCTAGCTGGCTAACAGGACTGTGAAAGTTAATCAAGCTTGTAATATTTTCTGCCGTTTCTGTTTATTTTCATCCTAAATGATTCTTTTATTCTTTGTCTGTGAAAATCTGCTTTTCTGTGTCAAACATCCAGAGAACGCCGTCACGTTTCGCTCGTCTGTGCTTCAGTTTCTTGAAAGTAACAAGCACAAATGTCCGCGTCCCTAAGTCAGCAAACGGCTGTGTGAGGGATCTTAATTCAAATGACCTATTAGCTGAGTTTTTATTAGCAAATTTCACAAAGCTAATCAGGGGTCGGCTTATACATGAGAAATCCAGATTTGATCCCAGAGAAGGAAATTTCCAGGGGTGGAAATACTACCATTACTACTACCCATGAAAATAGTTTAAATCATACCTTAGAATGAGATATTTCCTGACTAAACATCTTATCCAGCACATTTTACAGCGGCCAGTAAGCTCTGCTGTGATTGGTCAGGTACATTAATCAGCTGCTGAAAATAAATATATTTACCGGTACATGGATTATTTTCAGAAAATCACAGGAATACTATGACAATACCCAGAAAAACAGGTAATTTGCTAAACAAATAAATTGATGGAACAACATCAGGGGGTCGGCTTACATACGAGTTTATACGGTAATAATTAATTGTTATTATATTATTTTATTATTATTAATTAATTAATACAAATTACTCAAATTATTCTTTTTTTGTGCGTGTTCTTTGGTTGTGTAATTTTAAAGCAGAAGCAAAGGGAACACGTGTATGTAACTCATCCTACAGACATGTAATCTCTCTCTCACACCCATGCGCATGTACACACACACGCACACGCACACATGCACTCCTTTCCTGCTACTAAAGAGAAGACATTTCCCTGCCTCCGGCCTCCAGTAACTAAACATGTACCTGTGATATTTTCAGTACCACTAGCCCTCCCCGCCCCACACACACACACACACACACACACACACGCACACACCCACACAGCCTATCTGTGTTATTGTTAATAATGGAGAGGAAGCAGTAATATATGTTAGAGCTGAGGGAGCAGCACGGGGTTAAACATATTCTGCAGCTAATTGCTTCAGCACGTTCTGATTTTTAATAAAGAAAAACTACACGCTTGTGGCCCTGTGTGTGTGTGTGTGTGTGTGTGTGTGTGTGTGTGTGTGTGCATGTGTGTGAGCATGTGAGCACATATGCATGCATGCGTGGGTGGATGGATGGGTGTGTGTAAAGCCAATTATGAGAGTTGTTCAATATATGTGGTGGTGTGTGTGATTAGTTCTTGTGTGTGTGTGTGTGTGTGTGTGTGTGTTCAGGTTTAGCAGCTGCATCCTGGTTTTAGAATCTGCCCAATTTAGCGTCCAAACTGAAGTGGGTTGATGAGGTTGTTCTAGTCTGAGACACACACACACACACACACACACACACACACACACCACACACGAGTTATGTAAGTAAATATAATATTTGTGCTGTGTGTTACACAACACAAATCCACAGCAAATACACAGCATAACAAATACACAGCACACAGCACAGTGTATAATGGCTAATCTTCACCTATATTGATTTGATTTTCTGTGAGTTTTATTATTGATTATTGATTGATTATTGTATGTTTGGTCTGAGCTGCTTGTCACTGTTTCTTGCTCACTTGTGTGTTTCACATCGTGGGTGTTTTTTTTTTTTTTTTTTTTTTTTTTTTTTTTTTTTTTTTTTTTTTTTTTTTTTTTTTTTTTTNCAGTTATTTCTTCATTTTTCACATAATTACAGTGCCAACTTCTGGAGGATGCTGGTCATTTAGGTGTTCTACTGATACATAGGGAGGTGCAGATCTTCCCACTCATGAGGCGAGGCGAGGCGAGGGAAAGAAAGGAAAGGAAAGGAAAGGCAAGGCAAGGCAAGAAAAAGAAAAAACAGGAACAGCAAGGAAAGGAAAGGAAAGGAAAGGAAAGGAAAGGAAAGGAAAAGGAGGAATGAGAGGAGGAGAAAGGAATAGAGAGGAAAGTAGAGAGGGATGGGGAGGAAGGGGAGATGGGAGGGGAAGAGGGGAAAGGAAAGAAGAGACAAGAAAAGGATAGGAGATGAAAGGAGGAGAAGAAAAGAAAGTAGAGGAAAGGACAGGAGAGGAAAGGAGGAGAAGGGAGGAAAGGAGATGAAAGGAGAGGATAAAGGCAACATGAATGTATCTGAAGCTGTAAAACAGAAAGCTGCTTCATTTCCTGTCATCTCTTCATGACGTTCCTTCCTGTTGTCACTGGATCTTTAACAGCCCAACAAATGGCTGTTTACCACCCNACACACACACACACACGCACACACACACACACACACACATAACCAAGAGAATCTGCTCGGGTTTTTATGACTGGCAGATCCAGATAAATCTGCAGAAAGAGGAATTAATTACAGAGCAACTGCTGAACATATTAATTTAGAGGAGATTACACACAGCATTAGCCGCCGCTTATTAAACGCCGTCTGTGTGTGTGTGTGTGTGTGTGTGTGTGTGTAAANCCCCCCCCCCCCCCCCCCAAAAAACAACAAACATATTTCTCTTGCTTTCTAAGCATGTATGATCTTTACACCTTTTTCACTTCTGGTTCCCACACTAAAGGGTCATTCCGTAAACATTTGTGTGTGTTGGAGTTATGAAAACAGCCTCTTTTTTCTTTTCTCTGGGAAGATGTGCTTATTTAATTCTCATTAAAAATCAATATTCAATTACAAGATGACATTTAAAATTCATCAGAGAAATGAGGTATGACTAATTTGGTTTTGATTCGTCACACTGAGTAAATAAAAGAAACAAAAACGATGAATAATGAGTGAATGTGAGGAAACTGTAAATGATTGTCTACCTAAAAGCATTTTCAGACCTGCAGTTCTAATCAGCAACTAAATTGATAAAATGCTGTATTTACTGTTTCTTTGTTTTTTAAAGGAGCATACCGGTGATTGTGCATATTTGAGCCACATACGTGTTTTGTTACTGACAACCAATTACCAAAACATGAACCTATATTTTAGTTTTCCTGTTATTTTTTCAAATCCTCTAATCTTTCAAAATCAAATCTTCAGGTGACACACACACCTTAGAATTCTATGTTTCACCTTGTAACACTTTTGCATGAAGGTAGAAGACACGCTCATTTTAATTTCTTTGTAAAAGCTTCTTCTCCTGGGACTATATTTCCTGGCGGAGAAATACATCGTCGTCTGTGCAGCTTTGTGTTGGATCAGTTAAATAAAGTTACTTTGACAAAAATCTAATATACATGTTGTTTGCTGTGATGGGTGATGTATCTCAAACGTTTGAAGTCTCTCCAAGTTGATTTTAATAGCATACTGGAATGAATGAAAGCAATGTTAGTCTGGAAGGTAGGAAAAACAATTCTAATAGTTACCGCTAAAGCAGTTTATTTTAGGAAATGGTCATCACGAACATAATGTGTAAGTGCATTGTATATACCGGCATCAAACATACAAAATCACCAGTATTGCCCTTTAAAGTCTGGCTGGGGTCATACATGTGTCTTTGATAGCGTGTAAATGATCTGAGACTCCTGACTGAGTCAAAGTGATCAGAGAACCTCAGGATGCTGCAGCTTCACTTTTCACCAGAGACTCTTTATCCTTTACAATCATGCTGCTGCATTTCTATACACCACTTCCTGCATGTGTGTGTGTGTGTGTGTGTGTGTGTACTGTATGCATGTGTGTATGAGTATGCATGTATGTGTGTGTGTGTGTGTGCATGTATGTGTGCCTGTGTGTGTGTTTGTGCTTGTGATTGTGTATGTGCATGTGTGTGTGTGTGCCTGTGCGTATTTGTACATATGTGCATGTGTGTGTTTATGTGTGTGTGTGCCTGCTCGTGTTTGTGTGTGTGTGTGTGTATTTTGGCTGTGTGTCAGCAGAGCTAACAGCTGTGTGTAGCTTATTAATCAGCACGTTAACATGGTTTGTCAGATTAAGTACAGCTGCAGTCTGTTTAATCAGTCGTCTTCACTTGTTCTCTCACTTCTGCTTGATTGCTATGTTAACTGACGATGCTTGTGTCTGTTAAATCCTTATATTAAAGGATTATACCAGTGGTTTTACATGCTTGAGCTCAATATATACAATATATACAACTCACATACATGTAACTTTGCTGACAATCACTTTTATTAAAGTGTAAACGTTGTCTTCTCCTGGGGCTATTTTCCCTGGTGGAGACATACACTTTCTTCCATGTAGCTTCCTGTTGAATCGTTTGAATGACATCATTTTCGCTGTGATTATTGATCTAAAGCACATTTCAAGTCTACAAGTTGATTTTAGTAGCATACTGACATGAACTGAGACCAATGGCGGTCTGGAAGGTAGGAAAAACAATTCTAAAATGGTTTGCTCCAATAGCAAATTTTGGGAAATGGTTGTCAGTAACGTAATGGGTATGTGGATTGTATATATTGGGCTCTAACATGCAAAACCACCAGTGTGGTCCTTTAATTTTGCTGCTGAATCCAGCCTCATGTGCTTTCACAAAAGTGTTATTACAATTCTTATAAATAATCCTCTTTCAAATAAAAAGGGGCAAACAAATATCAGGAACCTGAATCCTCTCAACATAATCCAACCCAGTCTAAATAAATAAATAAAAATAACCTACGTTTAATTTTCCTGTTACTTTGTGTGTATTAAAAACAAGCATTTTGTCTGTTTATGAGGAATCTCAACAAAATGTTGAATCTGAATCGGTTCAAGTTAAAGGCTTCTTGTCATGTATGCAGTTGTGATTGATCGTTGTCTCCTCCAACACACACACACACACACACACACACACACACACTGGTCTCTCCTTCCTGTGTTGAGGCTAATCCCCTTTGGCAGACTGAGCTGTAAAAATCAATGGAAAAAATGTCCTGAAACAGCCAATCTAGAAGCCATCTGGTCCTGCTGTCTCCTGAGACCAGCCCCGCCCACCCCATCCCCAAGAGAAAGAGAGAGAGAGAGAGAGAGAGAGAAGCACTTATACCACACAATGCTCATGTTAACTCAAAAACAGCGACTCCTTAAATAATAAGAGACACACATCCTGTGTGTGACTCCTCCCCTCACACGTGTCTGACAGATGGATGGAGACATGATCAAAACTACACTACATATATATATATATAAAAATATACACATACACGTTACATTACTGATAACCATGCTACTGGAGCGATAAATTTTAAGAATTGTTTTTCCTACCTTCCAGACTGTCATTGGTTTCAGTTCATTAGTTAATTTTTAGTTAGTTATCATTGTTACAGGATAGTAAAAGGATAATAAAATCCTGTAAAACAGGAAGAATGAGCAGAGAGACGTAGCTGCTGTTCTCATCGGTCTCTCCAGGCAGAATCTATTTATTTTTTTCTTATCAACAGAACTAACAACGTTTTACACTAATTGCATTTTGAAAAGAATACTTACCTAAAGATTTACAAAGAAACAATTTGTAACATAGAAGACACAACTAATTTATTATGAACATGTGAAGCTAACGGTAACAATGATTATTAACTAACAACAATTAACTAACAATTATTGTAACAGTAATTTTGTGAGGGAGCACTAATTTCCAATAGCAGTGCACAGTTCACTGAAGGTCAGTTACCGTTTCTGAATCACCGGTATTCACAACTTTATATAAATATATATGATCATTAACATATCACACTTGTAAATACAGTAAAAATTATTAACTGTTATATTTTTAACGTGCAAATGTCAGCACTTATATTGATAATAAATTAACTGTAAAACAGGAAAAATGAGCAGAGAGACGTAACTGCTGTCCTTATCGGTCTCTTCAGGCAGAATGACGTTAGGTCAGCTGTTTCCATGGATATACTACTACTAACGCTTCGCTACTGCCCCCTACTGGCTCTAATGGAAAATAACTACTATCAAGCCAGCGTTAAAACAACGTTCAAACAGCGTTACCAGCCGTTACCATTACACACACACACACACACACACACACACACACACACACAAAGACTGAAACACAAAACAAAAATGTGATTACACTGCCTGTGTGTCACAGTTTCAGTTCATTCCACTACGCTATAAAAACCAACTTGTAGAGACTTGAAACACACTTGAGTTATGTACCATAAATGCTCTATTAGTGGGCGGGGCCTTTATTTACCTCACCTGCAGAGAGAACCCGGCCAATACAGCAGATAGGCTTTTATTAGAGACAGGCCTTTATTTCTAATATTACTGATGGACAAACTGCATAAAAACACACCGCCACAAGGAGAAGATGTCAGTGTGGACACACCTCCAGCAGCTTTTAGGAAGCTTCATTTTCAGCCTTTTTTCCTGGTTGGTGACAGCAGGCTCCACGTTTATGCAGAGGTTTTTAAACGGTTTGGTATCAAACATGGCTGCTGTCATCTGGTAGCAGCAGCAGATTACAGTAAAAGACAAACACCAAACCCCCTTTATATAAGACCTGTTTATTTCATCCTGCTGACTCTGCCCCCCAGGCTATTATTAGATACCGATATTATTTGAATATCGGCTTTTAATAGAGAATTTACAGTAATCCATCACAAAGAACAACACTTCTAATAGGTTTTTTTTTTTTTTTGAAGTAACTTTATTTCAAGCTTCAAAGACTTTACTGTCATATGACACACTTTACAGCATCTCGGTTTTTGTCATGTTAAAGAATGCTACAAAAAAGTGTAAACATAGTACCAAAACTATAAGCAATAATAAAATGCAATAATATATAAACAGTAAAAAGAATGAATGCAAGAACCACCCACACACACACACACATAAAAGAAGTAACTATAAAATGAAATAAATTTTACTTAACTAATCCAACATGGAGCTGCATGGAAGACAATGTATTTCTCCGCCAGGAAATATAGTCCCAGGAGAAGACNTCCAACATGGAGCTGCATGGAAGACAATGTATTTCTCCGCCAGGAAATATAGTCCCAGGAGAAGACTTTTACTCAGACATTAAAACAGCTGTGCCTTCTACAATCGTGCAAAAGTGTTAGAAGATGAAACATCAAATTTATGGTGTGTGTATCACCTGAACATTTGATATTGAAAGATTAGGAAACTTAAAAAGTTAACAGAAAAACTAAAATACAGTTTTATGTTTTGGGAATTGGTTGTCAAGCAACGTAACTTGTAAGCAGGTTGTATATATTGGGCTCAAACATGCAAAATCACCAGGATGGTCCTTTAAGGATGCAGTGGGGTGGAAGGAGCTGGACACTGCAGGCACCTCATTTGAATCATACTGAACTTTAAAAAATGAAATTAACTTCACTCCAACTGTCTGTGGTGTCATTTGTTTTCAAGCATGTTGTGTACTAGTGTGTAATTGTTTGTGTGCACTTTTGTGTGTTTGTGAGGAATGAGTGTACTTGCAATGCAAACTGAAAGCCAGAGGAATTTAAGAACAAAATGTAGATTTTCTGATTGAATAAAAGAAAAACAGACACGAAGCCTTCAAACAAAAGGAACGTATTCAAGCAGATCCAGATTTGGAGCAAAAGATGCTGCATGGTGAGAAAAAAAAAAAAGAAGTGAAAAGCAGGAAGTCGCTCCATGTGTGTTAACAGCCTGTCATATCTGCTGTAACAGTGATTTAGCTGTTAAATTTCTCATTTAACAGAGATTATTAAAGCAAAATCGTTATCAGACTAGCCATATTCATGCTTCCTTTTTAATTATAAGTCTAGATAAAAGTTTGACCTTTAATAATCGCACATCAGCACATCTGACCAATCAGATTTTTTTTCATTGTGCCAGCATGCATCACTTTTCACAGTGGCACTGTTTGAGTTTTCACATTCGCGAAACAAATTCTGACCTTTATTGTTGCACCTCGTTACACCAATTAATGTCGTTAGTAAAACATGGCTGCAGTGAGACTAATAATGTGGCAGTTTGGACAAGAGTTTTCTGGAGAAGACAAAGAGCGTTAGAAGAAAAGAAAGATGGGAAAAGAGGATGAAGGAAAGATGGAAATGGGAAAAAAGAAGGAAAAGGAATACAGGATTTGGCAACATGTTAGGAATGAAGAGAAAAAGCAGTAGAAGAAGAAGTGCTGTAAATGAAGATAAACTGGGAGGAAGGAATTAAAGCAGAAAGGAAAAAGAAGAAAAGCATGGATGAGGGGGTATATGAAAAAGAAAGAAAGGAGAAAAAGGTAAGAAGAGCAGAAGATGTAGGACAGATGGAATACAGAAATAAAGAAAGAGGAGATCAGAGGAAGAAAGACAAGAAGGAAAATGAAAAATAGGGGAACATGTTAAGAATGAAAAGAAGGAGAAGAAGAAGTGTTGTGAAAGAAGGGAAACTGGGAGGAAGGAATTAACGAAGAAAGAAGGTGAAGGGGGGTATATCAAGAAAGAAAGAAGGGATAAAAAGAGGCAAAAAGGAAGGAGAAAAGGATAAGAAGTCAAAGATGTTGGATAGATGGGAATACAGGAATGCCATCGCGGATGGAACAGGACGGATAAGAGCATCCAGCCTTTCTGCAGAATAAATATAGAATTGTAATAAACAGATTTTACACACACACACACACACACAGAGAGAGAGAGAGAGAAGAATTTGGTGAATCTAATACAAAACATCAAAATGTAAAGATGAAGGAATACTATGATCCATCCTTCTGTCATCCATACCCGTTTATCCACGTCAGGGTCATGGGGGGAGGGGGTGGAGCCTATCGCACCAGTCATTGGGCGAGTGACAGGAAGCAACTGGACAGGTCGCCAGCCAATCAGAGGACTGATACATACAGACAATTCATAGTTACAATCAGTTAGTTTCCAATTCAGCAAACCTGCATGTTTTTGGAGGTGGGAGGAGGAAACCACGCAGACACGGGAGAACATCAAAGTCCACGCAGACCCGGTCAGATTCGAACCCGGGAACTTCCTGCAGTAAGCACCACTGACACAGCCTGGAATGCCGTGACGATGCTGTAATTAGCTTCCAGACAAAGGAATAATTATCTATAGTGCATATATCGTACATATACATGGATTGAACTTTATGTGATTTGAGGCAATTGTGATGCTAACGGTTTGTGCAAAGAGGACATATAGCATTTCATTCCTACCTTAATGACGATACACATCAGAAAGATTAGTAGAATTAAAAACTACAGATTCCAAGCTTTCATTTGACATACAGGCAGTCCCCGGGTTACAAACGCGTTCTGTGCACACGGCTGTTTGTAATTCATCGGATTTGTCCATTAAGTCAGAACAGTTATGTAAGTTGTGCATATCTAGCATATATATTTTACTGAGGTGCATATGTAGTGTATATATTTTACCTTTCTATGCATAAGAAACTTAAAGAAACACTTCCAGATATCCTAACATCATAAACATAATAATGTGTGTGTGTGTTGGGGGGGGAGGGGGTTATAAAAAAACATATAGGTTAACACTTACTCTTGCTCCTATTGAATGTCTTGCACATCAGAAGAGGCGTCGTAATGTAGTGCGCTGTTCATTATTACGAATCATTTTATGTAACTCGAATTTTTAATTTAAAAGGCTTTATGGTGGTCGGTTCGTAAGTCGGGGACTTCCTGTATTCAGAAATGTTGCCATAATATAATCTGACCGATGACATAGCGGGAAACTTTGCTCTTTAGGGTGATACCATATTAAATATAAATTTAAAGGACCATCCCACCATTTTGCATGTTTGAGCCAAATATATTCAATTTTCATACACGTAACGTTACTGACAATCATTTCCCAAAGCATACTACTGGAACAGTGAATTAAAAATGTTTTTCCTACCTTCCAGACCTCCATTGGTTTCACTTCATTCTGGTACCCTATTAAAAGCAACTTGTTGATACTTGAAATGTTCTTGGNAGGTTTTTTTTTTTTTTTAGAAGTTATGTAATTTTAGCGTTTATGCTCAATAAAAAGTGTGGAGCGAATGTACGCCTCCACCAGGGAATATAGTCCCAAAAGAAGATCTGTGTTTATGGAAAAAATTTAAAGGACCGTGACTTCATAAGGCTGTGTAACTATTAGCAGGAGAAACATGGATTTTTAAGGTGGGTGTATCACTTGAATATTTGATTTTGAAAGATTAAGAGATTCTGCAAAATATCAGGAAAGCTGAAATACGGTTTTATCCTTTGGGAAATGATTATCAGTAACATAACATGTATGAAAATTGAATATATTAGGCTCAAGCATGTAAAATGGGTGGTATGGTCCTTTAAAAATGTACAAAAATACTGGGAATGAGTTAGTTTGCTGTTAAAAATGAAAAATATGTTAAGGACATCACAAGAGTTTAAAAGAAAAAATCCTGTGGTAGATGGGATAAATTTTGTTTTTATTTCTGAAATAAAAAAGGACAGACTCTTTTATAATTTAAAAAAAAAAAAAGAAAAGTACATGTGGGTGGAGTAAAGTCAGTTTTCCCTCCACCGCATCCCTCCATCCCAAGCATGAAAACCACATGGAGAGTGTCCTGACACATCTGTCCCTCCTCACAGAAAGCATATCTGCTGCTCCTTTTCATTCTTTTCTGTGTTAACATGACTAGTCACAGGCTTTATAGTTTTATATGTCATATTTTTCTATAGTATCTACCCTCCTCGCTGCTCTCCTCTCTCCTTCTCAGCCTGAAATGAGAGAAAAAGGAGCGCTGCTGCATTTTATACGCCTCTAAAAATAACTCACCCTCGCTGCCGCCTCACGGCTGGACTGACAGCCCCTCCCAGCCAATAGCCGCTCTCCATCCCGCCAAACTCCGCCCACTCCGCCAGTCTCAGCGCCTCCTTAATTGGCCGCCTGTGACATCATCAACCCTATTTACCTTATTAGGTCACGCATGGAAATGATTGACGCGTGGCTCCTCCCCCTCTCTCCGCCGGTCGCCTGGATTGCAGCGAGTCCGGTCCGCTGCTGCTGCTGCTGGGAGCAAACCTGGCAACCTGGCAGCTTCTACCGAGCCTGACTGGCAATCTGGCAATGCGGAAATAGATCTGGCATCCCCCTCCCGGACTGAGGAGAGAGGCGTGACGGGAGCGAGCAGAGAGGAGAGAGGGGATTGCATCCATAAAGATAAAATATCAACTCTTTCTTTCTTTCTTTCATCCAGTGTTTTTTTTTTTCCCCCCTAGAAAAGTGCTCAGGTGNTTTTTTTTTTTTTTTTTTGACAAGTCCAAGAAGAAAAATTGTGGTTTTATTTTTCTTTTAATTTTTTTTTTATCAATTTGGATTCCGACTTGAATTTGTGACTTATTTTTGTGCATCCAGCATGGACGTGTTGGCGAATTACAGTATTTTCCAGGAACTCCAACTCGTACATGACACTGGTTATTTCTCCGCGATGCCTTCCCTGGAGGAGAACTGGCAGCAGGTCAGAGAGATATACCTTTTCTTTGCCTTTTTCCGGAAAAGTGGGGAGGGAAGCTGCTGGTAGAGTGGTGTGTGTGTCTGTAGAAGTGGGTTCAGATGTGATTTTTCGGTGTATTTTGGGGGGTTGCAGCGCTGGAGCGCTCCGGAGCGCAGCGGCGTAGTTGCGGCTTTNTTCTCCTCCTTCTCACATGGAGCACGGCGAGGTCCGCTGACAGGGGAAAACACACACACACACACACACACACGCGCACACACACCGAGAGAGAGAGAGAGAGAGAGAGAGAGAGAGAGAGATAGCCATAAGCGCTAATNCACACACACCGAGAGAGAGAGAGAGAGAGAGAGAGAGAGAGAGAGATAGCCATAAGCGCTAATGGATAAACACTATTGAAAACGCGTAAAAACGGTCTTTACGCGCACATCCCTTAATATTTTCCACTTTAATACGCCTTAAATTGACCTAAAATCCCTACATCTTTAAATATAAAAGGAGACTGGCTGACCACGTTGTGCTGTAAAAAAAAAAAAAAAAGTATCTCCAATCTTGATCATTTTCTTTTTTTCCTGTCTTAAATATACCTTAAATTGACATAAAAACCCTTAATCTTTAGTCATGAGAGCAAGCTGACAGACCACGTGGTCCCGTAAAAACCCCGTATCTCCACCATGATCATTTTCATATTTGATCTTTTCACGGATGTAAAAGTGTAAAAGTTGAAAATAATGCTGAAATTTCACCCACGCAGGATTTGAATTTAGTTGCTTTACTCTTAAAGTGACTTATTCCTGCGTAATGCATAAAAATTTGAATGGNGGGGGGGGGGGGGGTAAGGATTAAAAATGAATGGATTCACTTCCCCTCAGTGCAAAGCTGTATCTGCTGGTTTCTATCAAGCTTCTTCTGCTAAAGCTCTGGATTTCATCTCCACTTCAGATTCCGAGTGGGAGTGGAAGATGATTTTTGATCCAGTTTTAAGATGATGGAGTATTATCTAATATTTTGAATTCTGGAGTGTGATGTTGCTTCTTCTTCTTCTTCTTCTTCTTCTTCTTCTTCTTCTTCTTCTTTTAACTGTCACTCAGATCATCTACAGACCAGTTTGTGAGCCTCATCTGTTTGGATTACGCACACACACACACACACACACACACACACACACACACACACACACACACACACACACACACAAGAGAGAGAGAGAGAGCCATGGATGATGGACACTTGCCTAATAAGTAGAGACTTCTTCTTAAATAATACATCTGCATCTGCTGCTGTTTGTTTGCAGATCATCCTGCTACAAATGCATTATAAGTTATTATAATGCATTATAACACATCACACTGACCAGCAGCTCCATGTGCTCAGAATAAAGTCTGATGCCTTTATTTTATTTCTGAATACCTAAAAAGGCAATTTCAGTGGTTTTTCTCTATCTGGACCGCGTTTCCTGATGCCAGTTATTACATCATAATCTGCCATAAACCTAGATTATATTAACACATAACATCCCAGATTGTTTTAATTTCTGATTTATATTTGTGGAACCTTTATTATATTCGCGAAGGTAGAAAAACAGACAATTCCCTGTTTTATATCAGTTTAAACTGCATCAGATTGTGCAATCTGTATTTTAAAAAGTGGTGAAACAACCCTTTATTTTTGTTTTTATCAATACAATAGAGTTAAAATACTTTTTAAAAGTCACTATGCTCTTTTATATGATGTAACTGCCAATTTCAGATGGAGAATTTATGAATGGAGCCTCAGTTGAGAAATATTTTCCCTTAAAGGACCATACCAGTGGTTTTGCATGTTTGAGCCCAATATGTACAACCTGCATATTTTACTGAAAACCATAAGTGGTAAATATTATCTTCCAGATTGCCAGTCATCCAGTACACTGTAAAAATCAACTTGTACAGACTTGAAATGTGCTTGAGATACGAAATCCATCACAACGAACATGACATCTATTAAATTTTTTTGTCCGATCCAACACAGAGCTGCACAGAAGAACATGTATGTCTCTGCCAGGAAATATAGTCCCAGAAGAAGACAGCTTCTACTGAGAAATTAAAAAAGAATCATCCCTTTTACAGTCGGGCATAATTGTTTGCTGACAAAACATGGAAATTTAAGGTGTGTGTGTCACCTCATCATTTGATTTAAAGTTTTATGTTTTTAAAAAAAAGTTGTCAGTAATGTAAAGTGTATGTGGGTCATATTTGTTGGGGCTTCAACATGCAAAATCACTGGTATGGTCCTTTAAATATATGTTCTTTAAGTTAGGAAATGGAAGAAAGCAAATCAGAAACCACCTTATGATGCCTCTATGGGTCCCTGCGTGGGACAAACTCTGATAAATTGATGTTTGGGACTATTATGTGTATCTGGTATGCAGCATGTGCGTGTTTATTCAAGACACCTGTGTGCTTATTGTAATAGACTCTTGCATGTGTTTATTCTAATACTCACATGTGTATGTTTACGCTATTAGACTCACATGTATGTGTTTGTTCTAATAGACTCACGTGTGTGTTTATTCTAATAGACTCACGTGTGTGTTCATTCTAATAGACTCACATGTGTGTTTGTTCTAATAGACTCACGTGTGTGTTCATTCTAATAGACTCACGTGTGTGTTCATTCTAATAGACTCACGTGTGTGTTTGTTCTAATAGACTCACGTGTGTGTTTATTCTAATAGACTCACGTGTGTGTTTGTTCTAATAGACTCACGTGTGTGTTCATTCTAATAGACTCACATGTGTGTTTGTTCTAATAGACTCACGTGTGTGTTCATTCTAATAGACTCACATGTGTGTTTGTTCTAATAGACTCATGTGTGTGTTCATTCTAATAGACTCACGTGTGTGTTCATTCTAATAGACTCACATGTGTGTTCGTTCTAATAGACTCACGTGTGTGTTCGTTCTAATAGACTCACATGTGTGTTCCTTCTAATAGACTCACATGTGTGTTCATTCT
>VXCM01008772.1:0-15665 GCA_014773175.1 Lucifuga dentata
CATTACGTGTATGAAAATTGAATATATTAGGCTCAAACATGCAAAATGGGTGGTATGGTCCTTTATAATTTCCTTTGTCCTTTGTCCTTTGGTCCTTTGTAATTTCATTATATGTTACGTATAATGACAATAAAGCTATTCTATTCTATTAACATTTAATCACCAAAATATTAAATAAATAAATAAACCTTGAATTAAAGTAACTTCTTGATCCACTATAACTAGATTTTGGGCTAAAGCCACAGATTTAACAGTCTTACACACACTCTTACACCTGAATGTTGAATGCTGCCTCCAGAAAGGTCTTTCAATGCATTCAAGTCAGAAAATCACCTTCTTGTCCCCTGAAATACAAAGGCTATAATTTTCTCCCACTTCTCCACAGCTTTGGAAAGCTGCCAATTCACCACCAGTTCTTAAAAGTTGAGTTGATTTCGAAAGTGTGTTTGCCTGGACTGACAGGTAGCCTGATGAAAAAGTGAGAATGAAAATGAGAATAAAATGCACTCAGAGCTGTTAAGGTGCTCGCTTCTGATGCATATACTTATTAGAACAAAGCCAATGATTTGACATGGCTGCGTTTGTCAGGTGAAATCTTGGTTTTAACCTATTGAATATATGAGCTGAAACTGTTTACCACACTGAGCCGGAGTGGCTTCTGCTTGTTTACTCAACTTCAGCTCACAAGCAGCATCACGCAGCCATGTTCCCTACCATCATTCATAAACCTGTGTTACTGGACCTTTAGCTTTTTGTCTTGAAAGAGGTGTTTCTACAGTATTTCCTTTTTTATATGTAAAAGAAGCGATTCATAAAACAAACTGTCACGCAAAAATTAAGATGTGTTTCACTCTGAGGGTAAAGTTTAGCAGTGTAACATCTGAGTGATGTTTTACACCAATAAATCTGATAGATGAGCCACTCAGCTGATCAGTCAGTTTAATTAAATGACGAGTTTTAATCAGACTTTGCACATATTCTTGTGGCTCTGCACCTCTAACCCTTAACCCCATCCCCCCTGCACTCTCGGCAGTGTGTGGATCTCTTATCTTATTCTCAACCTATTAAAATGTGGAGCTCTAAAGCAGAGAATTTAGTTTTCCTTCAGCAATTTAGCATGCTAATTTCACTTTGACACCAGAGGAAGCAGTGTAAAGTGTGGCTCCTAAATATGTAGCGGCTCATTAACACCAAACATCATTGGCTTTTACCTGTACTCACCTTACAACAACATGCCAGTGCTAGGACAACAATGCAGTAATTAACAAAAGCTTTATGAATGAGCTTCAGTTATCATGACACTTATTTAGTGTGACGCTGTGTAGTTACCATTTATGTATTATTCCTACGAATTTTCTATCTCCTGTAAGTGACTAAAATTATAATAAGTGGTAAATCCAAACTTCAGCCTTCAAAACATCCCATTATAAAGTCACACGGTGCCAAAGGCACTTAGATCATATTTGTTTTCAGTGTACAGTATGTTATAACCATGCATACTGTACACACACTCTCTAGAGTTCATCTCGTGTGTGAGATTCCTGCAGCCAGTGTTTGTAGACAACCACAGGGTCTGTGTTCCAGTGCTTGTGAAAGGAGATTGGTTGCTGCTGCAAGGAGAGCAATGCCTTTGAGTAGTCATCAGGTCGAGCCTGAAATATCACAAACAAGTATTTACGCTGTGTGTGCGCCCATAAATGTGTCTGCGTAATAATTCATGTTTCATTTATCCTTTGGGATATCCTGTTGCTGCAAACTATTCTACCACTGCCTCAGGGGATCATGTTTGTTTTACAGCTAAATACTCTGTTGTGACAGCTTACATAATGAACACGGCAGGCGGAGCGTCATCTGATACTGGGTGAAGGTTAATGTCTAAAATCTGGAACCCACAGACACTTGGAGAACATTTGTGCAATTTCTGTGTCAGCAGGGTGAGAGAACCTTTTTTTTTTTTTGCAGCATCAGAAATTCCTACATATTTATATGCTGACATGACAGAATGGTATCAATCGTGGCCCACAATACTAAACAATAGCTTAGCTGTATTCCATGTGCAAAGTCCCTCACTAACATAAACTAATTTGCTTTCTTCTGCAGTACAGCCAAGGGACCAGAGTATTAGGATTCTCCTGGGAGACATCTGTCTAGACTTTCCCATCTGTTAGGAAACTGTGGGTGCATCACAGCAGAGTGCATTGGTTTGGTAGCAGATCAGAGCAGGTATGACTCGTGGCTGATTGTCGCTCCGGTTAGCTAAATTTAGCTAGGTACTGCTGTATAACTGAAGCTTGCTGATGTTGAGCCTTATTTGTGTTTTAGCAAGTCAAACACAAACATTTCTACTGTTCCATTCCAAGAAAAAAGAAGTAAACACACACTGTACCTTGACAACCGTAGTTCCTGTTTTTGGTCATGGATGTTTTAACAGGACTGGATATAGTGAACAAAAATGGTGTCCATTGATTCCAAAAAATTGCTCATTCAATGCATATGCTGAAAATAGCTTTTGGCTTCTGAATTTTTGCCCAGCAGAGTATTAAGTCTCTCTGCGGCTGAGCCAGATGACAGCCCACACACACACTGCAAGTCTGGCTAATATACAGTGGGGTCGAAAAGTGTGAGACCACTGTGAAAATGCTTCTATTTTGGATTCTTTTTGAATTTAATACAAGATTTTTTTTTTATTACAAATGATAATATCATCTTAACAAGTTGAGTGAAAAGTTGAATCTTTGAAAAATGTAATGAATTTCAGAATATCTTAGTATTTGGTATGACTCCCTTTTGTTTGGACTCCATAAGTTTGTGCAAAACCTGATGAGCGACGTTATCCCAGCATGATCTGACAATGTTCCAAAGAGCTTCTTGTGATGTCAGACTTTCTGATTTTTTCCAGATTTACATGGAAAANTGACAATGTTCCAAAGAGCTTCTTGTGATGTCAGACTTTCTGATTTTTTCCAGATTTACATGGAAAACATCACAGATTTTCTATGTGGTCTCAGACTTTTGGCCCACTGTATGTTGCTAAGAATGTTTGTGGATTTTAAAAAAGTATGACTATTAGATGTGTTTCATTTTCAGGAATTTTTTTTTTTTTTTGCAATTATGGATATGGCAAAAGGTCTTGTTTTGAGTCTGTTTTGAGTTTTGAGAGTGTCATGGCCCTCGAATACCGACTGTGACTGCTATGCCAAAATCACCGTACATGTCAGTGTCAGGTCACCTGTGATGATGACATCATCAAAGTGACTGACTCAAGAGAATCATTCATCAACAAGCAATATTTCAAAATGTTGGAGTGTATAAATTATTTTGTTCTCAGACATTTGCGGAGTTTGTAAACTTCCTGCTACAGGCAGCACCTTAAACTGTGGCATGCCATTTAAAGTGTAGAAACTAAGGGAAGTCCCCTACCTGGTGGAAGAGTGGGCTGTGTGTGATGGGGACGCCCAGGGAAGTGAGACACATTCCCAGAACCATGTCATCAGGAGTATTGTCACTGTAGCAGCTACAGCCGCTGGAAACTAGTGTGGACACCGCCACCCTACTGAGGACCATCCTACACACTCATACACACAAAAGGCAATTTTGGGATGGGGGAGTTATCTCAAATGTAAAAAAAATGGCAGAAAGCTGGAAGAAAGAAACAAAATCAATAACATAAATTTAACAGAAATGCTCACGGCTATGTTTTGTGTCACTGACTGATATTTTCTAACTTTTCATTTTACCAGAACTTCACTATAGCCTTGCAGCGTAGCTTTATTCCACTTCCATCACATTTCCCACCTCGTCCCCTCCAGCCCAGATCCTCACCCTCCTCCTCCTGTGGTGTAGCTGTATCCATTTTGAAGCAAACCGTAGCCGTATCTCTCCCCCAGACTTACTGCTTCACTAGGATCATAGCAACGCAGCAGTTGCCGCAACCTGGGCAAACTGTGGACGGACACAAGAATTTCACTTTCCGATTTTAGGGACACCCACTGCTGCAACTTCAATCCAAATTGCATTTGGCGATGGCATTTTGTTTTGATTTCTGGATTCTGGGAGTGGTAAGTAAACAGACAAATGAATCCTGGCACACCTGATGAGCGTGTCGTCATCAACAATGAGCAGCCAATCAGCCTTTGGCACAGATTTACTCAGGAACCGCTTCAAGATGGCGAAAGTCTTCCCACAATGCCCTACAGGCCAAAAAATGCAGAAAAAGAGAGCAATGAGTGTACAAGAAGAGCAGAGGTCAGTAATAGCAGTATTAGAGAGTTGTGGTTAATAAACTGCCGGAAAGGAACAAAAAGCCACAGAAAACTGATTCCCATGGAATAATTATATTAACTGGCCTCTTGGGAGCCGAAAGACTAAATGCTGCAGTTTGCTAATACTCTCTGTCCTGAAAAGGATTTATTCAAAAACTCAAGTCTGACAAATATACAGACAGAGCAGCTACCAAAAGACACGTGACCAGCTGAGCGCAAAAACAAGAGATTTCAGTGATTAGTCATTAGCATGGATATAAACGCTCAGCTATTGCTCAGAGGTAGGGTGGACCTCGGCTTTTTTAGGGCCCTTGGCAAGATTTTGCTTTGCCACAATTTAACCCAGATAGCATCAGCGCTAATCTAAGTGTTTGAGTTACTTTCTGGAGGAGAATCTGAGAGTGTATGGGAGGATCAAAGACTTCATTGGAGTAAAAGCTTGGAAAATAAGTCCAAGGGTGAATATAACAGTGATTTAAAGCAGATTAAGTAAAATGCTCTGTATTTATCTTAAAACCAAGTTTGAAGTTATTTAGCGATTCACAAAATCGTGTCTGTAATTATTATGGGCTTAGAGACTTTGATTATTCAGCTTCCAAAAACACTCTGTCCATTCTCAGGGCATTTGCATAATGACTTTGCTCTACTGAATGCAACTCCTCTTAGTAATTAGACAGACTGAATGTTATCTTGACAGTGAAATGACGGTTATATATCAAACGTTGAACTGAGTTTAGTCTCTCTCCCACAGGGTGAGACTAAGTATTCATGGAGAGGTTAAAGTAAAGAAAACAAGTTATCAACACAATAGAGACCACACATCAAAATATGAAAGCAGCAAATCAAAGTCAGAGCAAAATTTCTGTTAACTACATTCTCAAAATGAGGAGCAGCTGTGGAAGTGAGCTACTCTGAGATCACATCACGTGGAAATTTTCAGTTCTGATGTCTGGGAAGTGATGCGTTCCTTTTTTTTTAGCAGATGATAAGTTTGATGCTGGCGACATTTTATGAAATCTTCAGCTGCCGCAGCAATTTACAAAAGAAAATGAGTAGAATAGCTCTGACCATAGATGGTGCAGTGTCTTGGATCCAATATCAAATTTTCCTTTTTTTTTATTGAATCCAAGGCATTGTACCATCCATGCAGAGATCAACAAGCCTTCACATTTCCTATGGATCTTTGATAACTGTCAAAAAAAAAAAAAAAAANAAAAAAAAAAAAAAAAAATCAAGGCATGTACCTGTTTATCTCTAACTCTATGTCAACCAACCTCTCTCTGTATTGGGCACTCCCAAACTGATCGTGGGTATAGAAAGATCAGCAACATCACTGTAGTATTCCAAAATCTCAGCATCTTTTTCCCAGGTTGCCTTTATCACTGGCACTATGAAGGGAAAGGAGGGAGAAAAAAAGAGAGACTGAGCGGGAGACAGAAAACTTAACTAAATTTCAAACATCTTTCTTACTGAACTTTAGAAACAGTTGGAGAAAATGATGGGATCATTGCACTGGAAACTGTCTCAATTTCGCTCATTCAAGACTATAAATGCCAAAAGCTTGAATAACAAGCTGTGGAAGATGTCTGATATCTGTGACTGACAGACCAGAAGAAACAGACTTTGAATCCCTACTAAGAAAGTCAGCCTGGATAAGAACATCATCCATTGTAAAACTGTTCAAGTATATGTTGATTAAGCAATCATAATGATGAGTCGTAACCATTTTAAAGTGGGAGCGTTAATATTTACGAAGGTAATTTTCAAACCTGTAGCCTGTTTGCTCTGGTCTGAATCAGTCAATGTGCTGTTACTTTCATGTTGAAGGTTCGGTTTGATTTCACCTAGAAAATTTTCAAGTGACCCAAAACCATCAACAAAAACCATGTGAGAACAGATCAGCTCACTGGTCAGATATGTCTTTTTTTTGTGGAGGGGACAAAAACAGGAAGAGATTTAATGTACCAGGTTGTCTATGTAATGAAACAATGCAGAATTTGGATACGTTCTTAGTTGTAGGCATTGTTTCAGCCATATACCAATTTAAACTATTCCAATTTGAATGTGCTTCAAGACAATTAAAGACTCAAAAACTATTATATATATATATATATATTCACATTATATGAGGAAGGCATGCTGCTTTCAGAAGAAGAGAATGGAGTAGATTTTAGGAAAATGCAACAACATTCACAGTATTCATTTTGATTTAATCTAAGAAATCAAAGGTGTACTTAATGTTAACCATGTGCATCTCCTTCTCTGGTTTAGATCATCATATGCCCAAATGAAATGTAATGCATATTTTACCTTGTTACAGACCCAAATATAACAATTTGCAGTAAAGTTATCATAATGTGTTCTTTCATAGCTGTAGCTGTTCATTCTTACTCTGAAATTGTTGATTGCCTAAAAAACATCTTCCATAACTGCTGGCTTGAATGAAATAGGCATGAATGGTTTGGTTAATTGCACAAATTATTATAATTTCAGCAGGCTAGATGCTAATGTTAATTTTAACATGTTGCTTTCACCTTACGGGCTTAGTAATAGTGAGTGACCAGACTATTAATGTGACCGTATGTGGCAGTAAATACATACATAAGCTGGATGTGATCAAAATTTTCTGCATTACAGGCTAGAAGAAAAAATCATCATTACACTGTCTGTTTTATGATTTATTGTACAGAAAATAACAAAAATACATAAAATAAAAGTAACTAAGGGTAGTTTTCAAGAAGAATTTGTCAACATAAAAGCGTTTTGAATTTATTTCAGGCTCAGACTTTGGTTTTGTCAAAGTAACCCCTCTGGCCAAGTCATAATTCTTAATTCTTCTTTTGCTTCTCTTTTGAATGGATGTAATTTTGATGATTGTTTTGGATCGTTGTCCTGTTGAAGAATGAAATTTTGACCACTAATTCGTAAGCCAGATGGAATCACGTGTTGTCTTTGAAGGATGGAATGGTAATTCTCTTTCTTCATAATTCCCTTAACTTGGACCAAGTCTCCAGATCTCTCTCCCCAAAAACACCCCCACAGCATTACTGAACAATAGCATGACCAGACTGTGTAGCAAGTTAATACCAAAATGATGTGGAAGCAGGCAGACAGCAGGTATTGAATAGAATGTTAAAACACATCAGCAGAATAGAATAGAATAGAATAGAATAGAATAGCTTTATTGTCATTATACGTAACATATAAGGGAGGGAGTTGGAACACAACTGGAGTGCTGCACTAATACAGACCTTCATTAAAAATCATTTCTTAAGCCATTTAGGCTACATAATGTGCTCTTGTTGACAAATTCTTCTTGAAAACTAATTAGTTACATTTATTTTATATATTTTTGTCATTTCCTATGCAATAAATTCTAAAACAAAAAGTGTATTGATTTTTTTCTTTTAATCTGGGGGTGGCTTCAAACTTCTGGCCTGTATATATATACAATAGTTTTCAAACTCATGTGTCAATAAAGTTTTGTTTTTTTTAAAATCCATCTTGGTAACAAAAACCAACAATAGCACCTCAATTCAACGCAATCAATCAATAATTTATGTCATGTTTATTAAGAGATTGCATATAATTCAGGATAGTTAGGTTTCAAAGTCCTGTTAAACAAAGTTCTTGTTCATTCCTTATTTGTCTGCCATCAAATACGCACGTCCTGTAATGTGCTGCATTGATCAACGACACAAAGACGTCCAATTTCTTTTCACACACTTTCACAATGAGCAAAATGTGATATCCTACTTCGTCTTTCAAAAGAATAAGAGGAAACATAAAGGAAAAACAAACACACCTCGCTCCGAGTGGAACTTTTGGCACGTTTTCACAGCAACAAAAATGTCTTCCTTGGACAATGGGTCTCCCTAGAGAAGAGATGAAGAGACAAGATCCATCTGTATTCAGAAAATACATGATATAAAAATGTAATGACTGACAAAAATGGCAATGCCGAGTTTCAAAGGAACACAGTCTGATTCATTGTGTATGAAATGCAATGGGGCTGGAAATGGAGAGAGGATGTGCAAACGGTTACACTAAGTCCTTTCATAAAAGCAACATCTTGTGAAAAGAAATAACTTTCATTCATTACTATTCCACCCATGCTATCTAGTTATCTTTTTTCCAAGTATCAGTTTATTTATAACTCTCATTATTATTTTAATCTATTATACTTAGTAAGAATACACAGTATGAAACTCATCTTTCATCACTTAAACCATCACATATTGAAAGTGAGGCGTTATCGCTGCAATCTCACGACAGGTACTGGATTATGTTGTGACTGCAGGTGGTCTTCCAACTGCAATTCCTCCTGGAAGCTATTTATACAGTAAAACGTAGACTTAAAATCCATCTGTTTAGCCTGGCCTTCATGTAGTATTTTATAATTTTATATCTGGGATGCTCAAATACAAATCTTAAAGGTCCACAAAGAAAATTGTTCAATAAGACAAAGGTCCATTTATTAAGATCAGTCAAGCCAGGGTTGGACTGGGATCCTAATTTTTAGCGGGAATGTGAGCCCAACGCCGTGTCAACCCATCGTTGTCATGGAGATGACGGGACGCTGAATATGACTGGACCAAACCAAAGCNCGCCGTGTCAACCCATCGTTGTCATGGAGATGACGGGACGCTGAATATGACTGGACCAAACCAAAGCAGCGTAGGCATTCTCACACAGATAGTGAAGAGTCGGACATTCGGTTTTACTTTCTGCAGCGGAGAAAGCTGAGAATTTTGACTTGTTGTGTTGCACCGATGTTCTTGCAGGTAATGCAAATAATACATATTGAAAGTATAATTTGCTCAGAGTCTGAGACAGTTGTGGTTCGGTCTGGATCCGAACTTTAAGGATGGCTATTTCATAATATATTGTTTTTATACACTTTAATTTTTTTTTCCTAACTACCTATGTTTTATTATCTTATGTGTTATCACTGCTTTCATTTACTATTATTTTGATGGACATTAGTCTCACATTCTAATACTTCTGAAATTTGTCAATCGCCTGTAAAGCACTTTCAATTGCATTGACTTGTATGAAAGGTGCTACATAAATAAAGTTTGATTGACTGATTTTATTGATAATGTGTGCTTTTATAAAACTACATAAAATCAGTCAGGAGACAGTTATGCCCTGATTGTAACCAGATATTTTGGAGCATTTCAGAGAAAAGCCAACAGCACTTCTCAGGGCGTTGGGAGGAGACAGCTTCCTGTGACTCATACAAATTATCACTTTCTGCTTTGCTCTGTCAGTTTCTCTTCAGTGACAACTCATGTGATGCTGCTTCTGCCTGACACAAGTTTCTTCCTGGCTTCTCTTTTGTTTCTTTGAAGCCTCAGTCATCCATCTTCGTCAAACAAGGAGTTAGAGGAGGTGGAAATTCTCTATACTCTCACATAATTTCAATGAAATGATGGTTGATGTTGGTTAAAGAGAGGACAATATTCAGCATTTGCTTCTTGTCAGTTTTGCCAAACCTTCTCCAACACGAACTGGAATTACAGGAAGTGGAATCTTATTGTACCAAACACAGGCATGACATGAGTTATTTGTGATTTATTCATGTATTTGGTCACATTACCATTTAAAGGACCATACTGGTGTTTTAGATGTTTGAGCCCCTAATCTTTCCAAATCAAATGTTCAGGAGATACACCCACCTTGAGATTCAATGATTTCTAACACTCATACACGACTGTAGAAGGCACTGTCGTTTTAATTTCTCAGTAAAAGCCGTCTTCCCTGGTGGAGACACACATTGTCTTCTGTGCAGCTCAGTGTTGGATCGATTAAATAAGTACCTTCGACAAAAAACTTAACAGATGTTGTGTTTGCTGTGATTGATTACTCATCGCAGGTTATCTATATTGGGCTCAAACATGCAATATTGCCGGTATTGTCCTTTAAATTTCTGTTTCCAACATGTGTAGTTATATAAATGTAAATAAGTAACAGGTGTACATACACAGTTGGGCAGGTATGTTGTAAATGTAGTAGCACAGCTGTCTCCTGGCTCTGTACAAAACTCTGGGACCGCTGTCAGCCTCGGACCATCTCCTTCCTCCCAGATATACAAAGCAATCTGAAAAAGTGAAGCAGACATAAACGCAGGTGACGGTCACATCCAGAAATGCACAAGAATTTCTACAAAAAAAACGGTTACCTTGGAGAGAAAAAAGAAAGAAAGAAGGAAATAAAGAGCCAATTCAACCGAAAAGAGCTAGTGACTCAGTCAGTCCTCTCCTCTTCCTCACATCTCTTTCTTAGCCATAAATTACTCTATATTACCCACATCTGTTGAAACATTAAAAGGGCTTTAAGACTCAATTATTTAATTCTATGAATTTTAGGAATAATGTCCTTAATTGGTGAGTCAACAGAGTTTGGAAACCAGGAAAATAAAGCTTTACTCTGAATGTACTTTAACGTTCTTATTATTTTAAAAAACTTTAATCACCCAAAGCTGTGAATGTGTTTACGTCGGATAAGTCGGACATGTTTTCTGGAATTTTGAATTCCATTACAATTTTTTCGCCCAAGTTCAGAGCACAATGGATAGCAGCATCATTCCCAAATGATAAAACTGTAATTTGTTGGTTCTCCATGATATAACTGCTGTTTGTCTTTTCTTTGCAAAGTGATTATTAATGCTTACAGGTTGCTGCATTGTACAACTACACAAACATTCCATGCAAAACCTCTATTAGTGCAGAAATGTGGTAATCACTTCATAACTACAAGAAAAAGATTTTTGACTGAACTCATATAATGACATCCAGTGTTTAAATTTTTTAAACTATTTCATTAGTTTGACCTTTTTAAAAAATCACTTCCACATATAAATTATATTTTGCATGAGTCAAGCTCAGGAAAACATTGCCAAAAGCAGCTTACTCAAATTGTCAAAATAGTCTTTCAGTCTGCTTCACTTTTACCACTCCAATAATCTGGGTGTTGTTTGTCTCTGTGTTGTTATCAAGGACTCATTCTGAGGAAGACAAACTTTCACTGCCTCAGTTTAGCAAATTATTCTTCAGAAACATATAAAAGAATTCACTAAACTCAACAAAATGGTCAGTAGCAGAAGGATAAATTGATGCTTGTTGGAATGACTACCCTCAAATGATTACAATCAGAAAAATTCCACTTCCCCATAACACATGCAGACACAGATTATGCATATTTATGCCCAACTACAACAGACACATTCATACATAGAGCTCTGGCATCAGGAATTTATGGCAATCTAATGAGATGGACAGTGAATCTTCAGGCTGGGGAATGCTTCTGTTATCATTATTTCACTGAGCGTTTCAGCTCAGCAGGCAAGATAAAAGATGAAACCACGATGCTTTTCACAACAGTCACAAATCAATTTGGACACTGCGGAGGAGGGCTTGGTGATATCTCGCTTCAGAGTTGAATTATAGTTATGAACTGAATGGATTTTAATACATTCCAGGCAGGGGAGGAAGCGGACTACACACACATTCATACAAACAATAGCTTAAAGGTACCTCGTGTTTCAAGTCAATAGTAAAATCTGATTTCAACGGCTCGTGTTGGATCCGCTCAGCAAGTCTGAGAAAATGAAAAACATTGGAATAAGAACAACACACGTTAGTTCCACATTCATGCTGCACATACAAATGTTTTCAGCAGGAGAATGGTCAGAAAACTACACATACCTCTGGAGCAGGGGTTTGCTGAGAGCCCAGCCTGCTGCAGGGTCAGGGTACCCAAATGAAGTAGGGTCTTCAGAGAAGGCATAGTGGTGGATGATGGAGGCCTCGTTGTCATGGAGACGCTTGCCCAAAAACCATTCCTGTGAATTGCAAAATGAGAAAAGGAAATATGACGGTAAGTTGCTCACATATCTTCATAGTAATGCTCATTTAGTTTGAAACAGGAAACTGTGTGTGTGCACCTCACCTCTTGGGCTTCATATCTGTTGAGGACCTCCAGCAGAGCGTTCAGAGTGATTCTAGTTTCTTCCTCTATGAAGAAAAACCAGGATGCAGAGTGGGCGTAGGTGGCCGAAAGACTGGAAAGATCATCAAGCATACATTTGTGTCAGGCCTTGATTTTCTCATGGGAATCATTAAAGATTGATGAGGTCATTTTCAAATATGTGTGTGTGAGTGTGTGTTGCTTACTGAGGGACAGCGGGTAGGATGCTCCAATCCCCTTCATACTCTGACAGCTCATGAAGAAGAAGAACAACCGGAACTTCCTACGTGAATGAAAATAACAGAAGTTTACAAGATTAAAAACAATTAACCAAAGATACACCCTGCAGAAATAGATATATGAAAAAACAAATGCTTGTCAAATATTTCATTTTTTAATGCATTTAATTTATGATAAGTATAAAGTTAAGTGTGTCTGTGTGTGTTTTGTTGCTGTAACAGTTTGTATAATGGTTTTAAGTAGTGAGTGTCGTGTTGTTCAAGGTGTCACGTATAGGGTGTCACAAGAGAAAAAAGGCAGCGCCAAAGCACATTGGTTGAAATCTCGCTCTTGTTCTTCACCCAGTGAACCATTCAGAAATATTTTCCATTCAAACTCTCCAGAGGCCAAGCAGCCAGAGGAAGGGCAACACTCACAGGATGTTGGTTAAAAGTTACCGGCAAGTACTCGGTTTTATTCATGTTGAGTGCGGGGGTGATGTAAAAATATGAGCAAAATTGAACATCTTAGGACAAGAAGGATCAACTGAGACGGAGTCAGAAGTCAGAAATTAAAATGACCGTACCTTCTACAATTGTGCGTAAGTGTTAGCAGGTTTTACGGTGGGTGTATCACCTGAGCGTTTTAGTTTGAAAGATTATAAATTTAAAATAAGTCTCTGCAAGTTGGTATAATGCTAACATAAACTGGCTCAGCAGTCATATAAAGTAGGCACATTTTGTTATCAATATCAGTTAAAATGTGCTGGTATGATCCTTTAAAAAGTAATATTGCACAAAGTTTGGGAAAGAAAATGGACAAGGGTTTGGGCTTGGACTGCATTGTTGATGTAGTGTCTCGAGCCAACCTTTACTGTAGAGTGGGAGATATAACAACTGTTTTACAATTTTGGTTAAAAAAAAAAAAAAGTCAAATGTAATAAAAATGACCAGAACTTTTATTGCTTTTGTTCAGATCCCTAATGTAGTGCAATAAATCATCAACTCCTGCAGGGAAATCCATCGTAACAATGTAGGAGCAGTGAGTTCTCCTTTTTCAGTGCATAGGGACCCCTCCTGAGGGTAGTGCACTGAACAAAGGCAATGGCTGGAGTATTCCTATAAATGTCTTATGATGGTGGAGGAAGCAAGAGAACCCTGAGGACATCCATCTAAATAGGGAAAAGACACAGAAACTTCCCATAGCGACGACAAAGCCTTGTCTCCCAAAGGCATCTTAAGGCTAAGATGATCTCTGCTGATACACTTAGAATGAGAAACTTTAGCCTTAAGATATTTTTGGGAAACTGGACCAAAGGCTAAGAGTCAAACCCAGGACATTATTGTTATGAGACAACAGTGCTGATCAGTAAGCCACCCGGTGCCTAACAGACATCACCTGTCCGAGCTGAGCTGCCTGCTCCAGAATCTCCACCTTCCTCTGTAAACCTCGATGAGCATGGAAGGAGTTCCTCTGAGTCTGGATCACTAACACCACCTCCTTCAACCCTGATGGAAATGGCAAAAACAAGGTAGAGTTGTGAGAAATTAGGATGTGAAGAGCAAGCTGAGGTAAAGGGTCAGCAGGTAAAAAGAGACAGAGAGAGAGAATGACAAAGAATTGCAGTAGAGACAAAAAAAAAAAAAAAAAAAATCTAAAAATGGATGATTTGTTGCAGTTGAATTAAAATCCACACCTGATCAATATTTGTATATCAGGCTGCAAGCTCAGAATAAAAAATGCTGGTGTGCAAAAATTAAATTGCTCTTAATGTGTACTGTCACATATTTAGCAACAATTTGAAAAATGTTCAGACCATCTGCAGTGCCATCTTACTTACTAACAGGGCTGTGTGTGTTGTGGTGCTTCGGTGTCTGTAGAGAGACAGAGGGAGTCGTGTTAATGGTGACACACACCGCTAACCCACACAATAAAGTATAATCACAAGAGGAATCTCGGGGCAGCACTTACATGAGCATGGCCTGTGTTTGTGTCTCCAATGTAAGGGCCTTAAGGTGCCAGAAAAAAAGGAAACAGTAATTATCATAACAACACTTGAGATGCCAGATGGCCCCCCATTATCACCATAATACCACAAAAAGTGGACCAAGAAATATTTGCATATCATCATACTTGTTCTCGTGTAAAACTCCACCTTTAAGAACCATTTGGCCAATTTCCAATTACACCTTGATGTGTATATGATGTATAGATTTAAGGCTGAAAGATGCAGAAGTTATTCTTTAAAGATTTACAGTTGTTTAAGAAAGTTTTCCTCATTGTTATGTATATTTTTGCACTGAGATTGTTCCCCATTTCACTCAATAAATGAAATAGTTGTTTGTTGTTGGCTCACCTGAGCAAAAAAAAAAAAAAAAAAAAAAAAAAAAAAAAAAAAAAAAAAATTTTCCCACCTATATGCATTCAATAAAACGTCCTGCCACAAATTCCATGTTAAGCTACAGTATTTCACTGCTTAAGGTGTTCAGTTTTGAATAATTTTGATGCATTAATTATTTTACTAACTGACAATTGCACTGAATGACAATATCGATGTACAGTTATATTAGTATCAACGTATAGTTTGGTAGGTAAACAAAATAGCACACCTGCATTTGTCTAAACTCGTCAAGTCAGCTAAAATAATTCAATTTCCGGTGTGCAGTTTCTAAATAAAATGAGACAATATTTTGAATAAACGTTAAATTATCAATACCATCACTACATCAATACTACCAATAGTGGTTAAAATGTACATATTCAGCAAGTAATATTAAGTGGCACAAAATCAATCGATTCGACATTTTCTAACTATTAAAGTCATTTTACGCTTTTACTTCGAAGGCCAACCGCCTAAAACGTCTCCTTTGTTTCCGGGTAGCCTGACGCTGTTAGCCGGTTAGCTAGTGCAGTAGCAGGCTAAGTGGAAAATGGAGCCGCTTACCGAGCCAGAGAAGCATCATAATGAACAGTTTGTATCCGGTGACTGCATTACGGTGTAACATCGCTCCTGTGGCTCCTGGTTTTTGGTTGATATTACTGTCCATGCATGGCGACGTGGAGAATCCCACTACGGTCCTGTACCACTCCGTGTGCTCAGTTGAAAATATAGTGTTTTAGCGCCCTCTAACGGCGAATGCAGCCTCTAGGGGGCACAAGCCAGTGTCCTCCTTGTGCCGGTCCCAAGCCCGAATAAATGCAGAGGGTTGTGTC
>VXCM01008774.1:0-15763 GCA_014773175.1 Lucifuga dentata
GAGCAACTTTGGGGCGTCGGCTTATATGCGGGTTTCTGTAAAAAGTTAAATTTGCAGGTCAAAATCGGGGTCAGCTTGTAGTCAAGTATATACAGTAATACTTTCAATTAAACATACATATACTCTTTAAAATGTGTTTAAATTAATGAGAAAATTCAAATAATAAAACACTTCCCCCTGACAACATTAATAACAACATATAGTAGTTATTTGTACATAATCACATTTAAAGGACCACACCGGTGGTTTTGCATATTTAAGTTTAACTGCCCACAAATATGCTACGTTATTTACAACCACTTTCCAAAACATTTTACTTTTCCTGCTATTTTGTCAAATCCCTGAATCTTTCAAAATCAAATGTTCAGGTGATGCACCACCTTAAAATTCAATGTTTCACCTGCTAACATGTATGCCTGAATGTAGAGCACAGCTGATTGAATTTATCTCGTTAAAGCCGTCTTCCCTGGAGAATTCACACATCACTCCGTGCTTTTAATGACATTAAAATGCTAAACTCAAGAAACTTTGACAAAAATCACCATGACGCATTCGCTGGGATGTATTACGTATCTAAAAGTCTCAAGTCTCTACAAGATGATTTTTATAGCGTACTGGAATAAACTGAAACTAATGGCAGTCTGGAAGGTAGGAAAAACAATTTGAAAATGTACTCTAGCAGTATAAGTTTTGGAAAATGGTTTTGCAGAAACGTAATGTGTGCTGGGAATATTTATTGGGCTCAAATGTGCAAAACCACCAGTATGGTCCTTTAAACTGACTGACGGTCTCCCTTGTGCATGCTGGTACCATTCTGGTGGTAAAATGTAAAATATGACATTAAACAGAAAAATATTACAGGAATATTAAACACACACACATGTACACGCACACACACAATCTTATGTGTTGGTTTTATTCCACATTTAACACCTAAGAGCTAAATGTGGACTAAAATCAATAGTTAAGATCAATGAATACAAAAAGAAAAAAAAAATCACATGGTTAATTTTATCTGATTTTTTTTATTTTGAACTCATTACTGATACAAAGATTTTTTTGTTTTTCCTCAAACATATCACGTCCGATGGGAATTTTAGGGAGATCCCGCCATCAGGAAGCGGAATCATCATGAGTTTGGTTCATGTGCAGCGCGGCGAACAAGCTGGCACGAAACCCTAATCCCTCAAACGGATAAACAGGTTTAAACGTCAGAATCCAGTCACATGATCAATCCCAGCATGCAGCTCTTCACCCTCTCTGTGTGTTTGATTCTGAACAGAGACATGAAAACTAAAACTAACACAGCCATGTGAGGTTTCTTTTGAGTATTATTATTATTTTTGTAATTATTCATTAATTTCATTTTATTCATAAAATATTAAACACATACTCTTAATAGGTAAGATCCATGTAGAACATTGCTCTCCAGTAGAGCGTTAACGGGGGCAAAGCAGGTCGCTAACACACTTTACAGCCACACACACACACACGCGTCATGCATGCAAGCATGCATNCATGCATGACGCGTGTGTGTGTGTGTGTGTGGGGAATAATGACTAGAATGCAGAGAAAGAAGAGCGAAAGAGCAAAAAGACATCTGTCACTGTCTTGTGAGAGACAGTGACAGATTGATGGAGTGATGGACGCAACAAAGAGGAAAAGACCAGATAAGCTTCTGGTTTATGGCGGCTCCATTCAACGGCGAGCGATTAGCCGAGACGGAGAGAGAGAGAGAGACGGCTGGAGATGCTGAATGTGATAGGTGAGGATGGGTGGAGGAGGATCAGAGGGACAGCAGGCATCGCACCTTAAGGTGTGTCTAATCTGGGTTTGTGACGTCATGGCCGCTGAGCAGGAAGCCCAGAATCCACTTCCTCCTTTCATTACGCCGTTCCTCAGCATCAATAACCGTAAATAACAACAGTGGAGCCCGACGAGCCAGATCAACAAAACTGCAGCTTCTCCTTTATCTTTCTGTGTATTCATCCGTGCTTTGAGTCCATATAAATCTCCCTAACAGGATTCTTTAAAGGACCATACCACCCATTTTGCATGTTTGAGCCTAATATATTCAATTTTCATACATGTAACGTTACTGACAATCATTTCCCAAAGCATACTATTGGAACAGTGAATTAAAAATGTTTTTCCTACCTTCCAGACCTCCATTGGTTTCAGTTCATTCTGCTATTAAAATCAACTTGTTGATACTGTAAACGTTCTTGGGATAGGTAATCCATCATCACCAACAAGACGTGTATTCAGGTTTTTTTAGAAGTTATGTAATTTTAGTGTTTAAGCTCAATAAAAAGCGTGGAGTGAATGTATGCCTCCACCGGGGAATATAGTCCCAAAAGAAGACCTGCGTTTATGGAAAAATTTAAAGGACCGTGACTTCATAAGGCTGTGTAACTATTAGCAGGAGAAACATGGATTTTTAAGGTGGGTGTATCACTTGAATATTTGATTTTGAAAGATTAAGAGATTTAGCAAAATATCAGGAAAGCTGAAATACGGTTTTATCCTTTGGGGAATGATTGTCAGTAATGTAACATGTATGAAAATTGAATATATTAGGCTCAAATGATGGCATGGTCCTTTAATACTCTTTCATTTAACTTTATTTCCACATTATAAGTGTAATCACTTACAGCTCACATTTACAAATGTGATATAAAGATAAACTCATTGTAACGCGGCTGCCTGCATCTAACTCTTCTCACATTCTACAGCTTTATGCAAGAAAATACACAAAATAAAGAAACTCCACAGTATGAAGTCCATACTAACTGTTAACCATATTAAGAGTCACTTTTTTTTTTTTTAATAAAAAAGTGACTCTGGGTCCTTTTCAAGCATGAGATTGAGGTGTTAAATTGTGAACAGAAGTGCACGTCTGAACAGTGCCACCATTCCTGGATGTTTCCACCTCGGGCTGAAACACAGACAGAACCTAAAATGAGCTGTTTTCAGTCAGTGTGCACAGTGGTGTTGCAGCAAGGGAGGGGAGCAGTAGACCAGAAAGTGTTTTGCACATCAAAGCATTACAAAGCTTTCAAACGACTTTTAAATGAAACTAAAAATCTGTAGAAGATGTCTCTTTTAACTTTTTACTCTGATAAAAGGAGGGGAAAAACGGGGAAAAACAAAAGTATAAAATTGTGGTTGTTTACAGTTTTTGCTGTCTGGAGTTGATCGCGGCTCTGTGTTTTTGTGTTTTTACTGTGATGTCACAAGAATTTATTTACACCAGACAATAAGCATGATCCACAGCGGTACGGTATGTGAATGTGTTGAGTGACTTCCTGTCCAGAATGTCCCTTTTTTCCATGTGACTTAAAAAAAGAAACCAAACACAATAGGCCACCTTTGCTGGGACGCCCCCCCGCCCCCACCCAGGTGCTTCCTGGTTTGCTGACGGAGGCACCGCAACCAGATGCCTGCAGCACGATGCCGTTTCCCCAAAAGCTCCACATTTCTCATCTCTGTCACCTCCAGCAGGATGGAATTCCACTCGCTGCCCAAAAATCGCCAAAATAAACTTCCTGTTCTGTGTGAAACGTCGCTTCATCATTTTCAGGTTTCGGTTATTGATCGTTGATCTCCAGCTGCTTTTATCTGCAGTGACATCACAGTGTTTTCTGAGATCATGTTCCCATTTAAAGGATCATACCGTCTATTTTGCCTGTTTGAGCCTAATGTGTTCAATTTTCATACATGTAACATTCCTGACAATCATTTTTTAAATAATTTGTTTAAATAATTTTCTATTTTTCTATCAGGACTTAAGAAAAAAAAAAAAAAAAAATNAAAAAAAAAAAAAAAAAAACTCCGCTGAGAGTAAATCTACTTTCCAAATCAGTGATGGGAAAATAAAAGTCCCAAATTCAAAGTTTTACTTGGAAAATTTATAAAATGAACTCCAGCATCAAAAGTAAAAATAACAGTGTGAATGTTTTTTTGTTTTTTTTAAAGTTAAAGTATTTAACACAACAATGAAAACCCCAAATGTTTCATGCAAGGTTGAAGAAAGAAAAGGAAGTCAAAGCAGAAATACACAAGAATGAAACAGGGAATAACAGAGGAAGGTGTGAAGGAAAGAAGGAATAAAAGAAGGAAGGAAAGTGGGAAAGCAGGAAATAACGAAAGATGTTTCATGTTATGAGCTTGTCTCATCCTGAACAGAAAATATGAATTAATAACAGCCACCTGATAAATATAATGGAGTAAAAAGTACAAGTATTGGGGTAAAAGTACAAAATCTCCAAGAAAATGGAAATACCCAAGTACAAGTACTTCAAAAGGAGCAAATACACAGTACAAGTAACATGTATTACTGTTAGTATAATAATGTCATATTATTGTGGAAAAAATAACTTTAATTATATTCCCTCAATAGTGACGTATTTTATAGAAAGTGAATAAACTATGATTAAACGGTGGTAAAACGAAATATAACTTATAGTCTGAATTCAGCATTAAAAGTGCTGTTAAAGGACCATACCACCCATTTTGCATGTTTGAGCCTAAGGTACTCAGTTTTCATACATGTTATGTTACTGACAATCATTTCCCAAAGGATAAAACCGTATTTCAGCTTTCCTGATATTTTGCTAAATCTCTTAATCCTTCAAAATCAAATATTCAGCGATACACCCACCTTAAAAATCCATGTTTCTCCTGCTAATAGTTACACAGCCTTATGAAGTCACGGTCCTTTAAATTTTTCCATAAACGCAGGTCTTCTTTTGGGACTATATTCCCCGGTGGAGGCATACATTCACTCCACGCTTTTTATTGAGCTTAAACACTAAAATTACATAACTTCTAAAAAAACCTGAATACACGTCTTGTTGGTGATGATGGATTACCTATCCCAAGAACGTTTACAGTATCAACAAGTTGATTTTAATAGCAGAATGAACTGAAACCAATGGAGGTCTGGAAGGTAGGAAAAACATTTTTAATTCACCGTTCCAGTAGTATGTTTTGGGAAATGATTGTCAGTATCGTAACATGTATGAAAACTGAATATATTAGGCTCAAATATATATACATTAGGCTAATTGAGCTAATTGAGTCTAATATATTAGGCTCAAACATGCAAAATTGGTGGTATGGTCCTTTAAAAAGCAGGTAACCATCGCTAACATGTGAGGTTTTTATTGGCGTGTCATAATGGAACTGATCACTGTGACGGGTGGGGTTTGGACCCAAATGCAGCACACAGTACAACTTTGACAAGTTAAGTTCTTTAATGGAGTTCTCAGTCCAACACAGAAGCAGGCAGAACAACAGGCAGGACAAAGCGCCTACACAGAAACTGACAGACGGGGAACCCAGTCGCAGGAACCAGAATCGGAGTCGGGGACAGAAGGCAGAGGTGGTTTCCAGGGAAAACGACAAGCAGGATTGTCCAAGACAGGCCGAGTCAGTAACAGAATGTCAGTCCGCAAATAAACGCTCGAATGTCTCGCATTGGGGATGGCAAAGAACAATCTGGCAAAGGGTGAGTGTGAGACTGGGGCTTAAATCCATACCTGATTGGTGCTAACTGGTGACAGCGTCCAAACCTGAAATGAATCAGGCTGATGAACGGAGGTGAGGAGCTGAAGACCAGGCAGGCAGAAATGGCAGGTGAGTAGCTGAGGACCAGGCAGGCAGAAATGGCAGGTGAATGGCTGACCAGACATGCAGAACTGTGACAATCGTGTAAAATCACACAGATAAGAT
Source organism: Lucifuga dentata (assembly GCA_014773175.1). Classification (NCBI taxonomy): domain Eukaryota; kingdom Metazoa; phylum Chordata; class Actinopteri; order Ophidiiformes; family Bythitidae; genus Lucifuga; species Lucifuga dentata. The sequence goes on from VXCM01008774.1 coordinate 5,737, forward strand.
TGTTTATGCAGGTTATGATCAGCGACGACAACAACAACAAACGTTTCAAACCATTTTTCTACCAGACAAACATGTCGATATGAAGCAGGAATGTGCAGTATTTCTGGGTTCAAGTCAGGATATGATGCCTCAGATGACACATTGTGAACAAACACACACACACACACACACACACACACACATCAAAAGTTTGACTCACCCCCCAAATCTGCTGATTGCTCAACCTCGTGTCATAAATCTTACAGGCCAAACTGTTAGGCGAGAGAGAGAGAGAGAGAGAGAGAGAGAGAGAAAGAGAGAGAGGGTCCAGATGATTACACAAAAGGAAGAAAAACACATTTACACCGCGTCCACCTTCTCGTGCCCTCGGCCGTTTTGAGTCTCTGGGTCAGATTTCAGTTGCGTAAAATAGTCGAAGCTTTCAGTGGAGATAAATTTCATCTGTTCTGTTTATTCTGCAGAGGTCAGACTCTGTGGGAGCTTTGTGTCATTCTGCTTTATAGTAAGAAAAACAGAATAAAAAAATGTTCGTTCTCTGCGTTCAGGTTGATCTGCGGCTGATGTGACTCACAGCAGATATCTGGAAAGCTAGCAGTTAGCGTTAGCCAATCCCTCCAGGATTCTGCGATTGCATAATTCAAAACAAACTTAAACAATCAGTGTATATTATGCAAGAAATTGCAATTTTGACCAATCCCCACACTTTTAGAGCATAAAAGGGTCCAATCAAAAGCGGGTTTGTAATTTTGACCAATTATATACTTGAGTTTAAGCAGAGTTTTTTTTAATTTTTTTTTTTTTACCAGATGTCACAAATCAAATCGGGGGTCGGCTGATACAGGAGAAATTCAGATTTGAACCCAGAGAAGGAAATTTACGGGTGGAAATACTACCCATTACCACTACCTATGGAAAATAGTTTAAATCATACCTTAGAATGACTAAACATCTTATCAGCACATTTTGCAGAGGCCAGTGAGCTCTGCTGTGATTGGTCAGTTACAGTAATCAGCTGCTGAAATAAATATGTTTACTGGCAGGTTTGGATTGGCCATCGGGAGAGGCGGGACTTTTCCCGGTGGGCCAGCCGGTGGCCTTTGCACCGCATAATATAAATATTAATTAAAATTAACTTAAATTAAGCAAACATCATTTTTTTCTTTCGTAATTTTCTTGGCGCAGAGAAACGGCGGACAATAACGGACTTATTCGCCCTACCTCCGGCATCATTGGTGTTTTCGTCTGGCCGACNGTTAGAGCCATTTCTTGGTTAATTATCAAATGTTTAACATATTTAATTTGGGAAAAGTGAAATCAAATAAGTTATGTTTGAATATTTATATCTTGACTGATCAGGCGATGATCGCTGTTTCACGGAGGAGGAGTCTATTTATAGATGCTCAGCTGGAGGCGGAGCCAGTTTATGAGGAAAGGGGCAGCGTATAGGTTTTTTGCTATTTTGATTTTAAAAATAAATAAGTGACGAAAAGAACAAGAGCACGATGTTATCATTCTGGTGTGAGTCAGGAAGAAACATTAAAACGGCGAAGTTTTAAAACAGCCGCCACAACCGGTACGTGGATTATTTTCAGAAAATCAGAGGAATACTACGACAATACCCAGAAACACAGGTAAACTGCTAAATAAATAAACTGATGGAACAACATGAGGCTTATAAACGGGTTTATATGGCGCTGCAACGTGCCGTGAATCCCATCATGACCTGATTGCTGAAAGTATTTATAACGGAGCCCTCATTAACACATCTATTAAAATTTCATGAGCTAAGCATGTGGAAGTGTGAAATGACAGAAGGCGATCCAGGAAAAGCTGATTTCTCACTCCTCACCTGTTTCACGTTCACATTTCCACACATCCACATCTGGAAGCTCCTGTGTCCCATCACAGAAACCAAGGAACCATTAAAGGCATGCTAAATGTCCATGCATGCTAAGGAGTAGGCTGGCTTATTACAGCACAGACATGTCAGGGAAGTCATACATCATCGGGGAAACTATAAACTATGTAGTCATTTCTTGTTTTGGTTTCAGAAGAAGGATTTTTAGGCTTTAGCAGCTGAAATGTCTTGCAGCGTTGGTTGTTTCATGCTTTGCTCTATTCCAGACAGCGAGGTTAGAGCGATTATGAAACTCTTCAAATGCCAAAGGATCGGTCAAAGGGTCAATTCTGTTACAAAACAGGTGAGAGGAGAGTTTTCAGACAGATATTCATATCATCATATCATGCATCTGCTTCTCTTTTCTTATATTCTATTTTGAGGTTTCCCCTTATTTGTTTCTTCTTTTTCTTCTTTTTTTTGTTTACTGAGAAATGAAAACAAATGCGTCTTCATAATCATGCCTACATGTTAGCAGGAGAAATGCTGAACTTTAAATTGGTGTATCACTTAAAGGACCATACCACCCATTTTGCACGTTTGAGTCTAATATGTTCAATTTTCATACACGTAATGTTACTGACAATCATTTCCCAAAGCATACTACTGGAACAGTGAATTAAAAATGTTTTTCCTACCTTCCAGACCTCCATTGATTTCAGTTCATTCTGCTATTAAAATCAACTTGTTGATACTGTAAACGTTCTTGGGATAGGTAATCCATCATCACCAACAAGACGTGTATTCAGGTTTTTTTAGAAGTTATGTAATTTTAGTGTTTAAGCTCAATAAAAAGCGTGGAGTGAATGTATGCCTCCACCGGGGAATATAGTCCCAAAAGAAGACCTGCGTTTATGGAAAAATTTAAAGGACCGTGACTTCATAAGGCTGTGTAACTATTAGCAGGAGAAACATGGATTTTTAAGGTGGGTGTATCACTTGAATATTTGATTTTGAAAGATTAAGAGATTTAGCAAAATATCAGGAAAGCTGAAATACGGTTTTATCCTTTGGGAAATGATTGTCAGTAATGTAACATGTATGAAAACTGAATATATTAGACTCAAACATGCTAAATGGTACTTTAAACATTTGATTTTGAAAGGTTGGAAGATTTGGCAAAATAACACAAAAACTATAATAATACTGTTTTATGTTCTTGTAAAATGGTTTGCGGTAATGTAAGGTGTATGAGGGTTGTATTTATTGGGCTCAAACATGCAAAACCATCGGTATGGTTCTTTAAATTTTCCAAAAAACTTGACTTAACTGTGAGCTTTTGTTCTTATTCAACAGAAATATCTCTCACACGTCATCCCACTCATTCTTCAAGCTATCTTTATTTCATATCTGTGTGTTCTTTCCCTTCACAGACATGGCGGCGCTGCAGATGTCCTCACGTTTTATGCTAAATCGGCTCGCGCAGGCTCTTCCTGTTTCAGCAGGATGTGGGACTCATTCAGATAGAACGTCTGAGCAGAAATGCAACCGCAGCAAAGTCTGAAGGCCTCACAGATGAATCATCATCAGAGCATCAACACAAGCTGATAGATATTGATTAAAGTCACTATTCCAGCAATTTATCAGTGATATAACACACAGCAAACACTGGCTTTGCTATTTAACTCTTTTTTATGTCTGGGAATATAGAGTACATACGAATGTCACTACACTGTTTATCTGCCTTCATTTCTGCTGATTACAGTGGGTAAACAGAGAGGAGGAGGAAGGAAGGAGAAATAAACAGCGTGAAGGAGTAAATATTTAGCGTGGTTTCATCTCTCAGGGTGTTAACGTTACTCTGAGGAGGCAATAAATGCCACTTTAATCAGATATTCAATTATCAACGGCAGAATAAATACCAACATGCACTGGAGGAGGAGGAGGAGGAGGAGGAGAAGAAGAAGAAGAAGAAGAAGAAGAAGAAGAGATAAAGCCCTAAGAAGAAGAAGAAGAAGAAGAAGAAGAAGAAGAAGAAGAAGAAGAAGAGATAAAGCCCTAAGAAGGAGAAGAAGAGATAAAGCCCTAAGAGGAAGAAGAAAAAGAAGAAGAAGAAGAAGAAGACAGAAAATGGCTACTGTAAATAAATAAAACCTTCTTCCAGTCTCTGGTTATGAACTTACCAGACATGAAATGATGAGATATGTTTGGAACATGTGAAGGCAGGATAAGAAACCGTCTGTTTGGTACGAAGGATCAGAGTCACGGAGATTCTCAAGGTTTAACCAGAATGTTACGCTTTTAGTTAAGTTTTCAGAAAGAGTGTTTATGTGCAAGATTTTCCTCCATCACATCTTTGCAAAAAAAAAAAAAAAAAAAATGTCATAAAAACATACAGGCGGAAAAACTTTCAGCATCTATCAGAGAATTTCCTGATGCCATTTGTTGTTCCTTTACGAGCCTGAAAACACGAAAATACAAACAGCAAGAGCTTCAGATAAACAAGCATCTTAAAGGACCATACCAGTGATTTTACATGTTTGAGCCCAATAAATACTACCTGCATACATGTTAAATTACTGCCAACCGCTTTCCAAAACATGCTACTGGAGCAGCACATTTTCAAATTCTTTTTCCTACCTTCCGTCTTTGGTTTCAGTTCATTCCAATCTGCTATAAAAATCAACTTGTAGAGACTTGAAATGTGATTGAGATAAATAATCCACCACATAGAACCAGATATATATATATATATATATATATATATNTTTTTTTTTTTTTTTTTTTTTTTTTTTTTTTTTTTTTTTGTCATATTACTTAATTTAACCACCAACACGACCAATCTAAACCATAATTCTCATTTAGTTGTGTTGTTTTTCCTGCTGATATGATTATTAGGGATGAGCCGAGTCCTCGGACGAAACGAGTACCCGTTACGGATAATGTACTTTTTGCGAGTACAAGTACCATCCGAGTAAAATGTGTCACTATCTGTACTTGTTGAAGGACAAAAATCTGATTGGGTATCCTTAATAGCGCTGCTGTGTCACATGGTTGTGTGATCGTCCAGGCAGCCAATCACAGAGCTCCTCTCCACACACGACTCACAGCCACTCTGTCCACACTAGCATAGTAGCATCTATTAGCTATAGTTTAGCATAGTAGCATCTATTAGCTATAGTTGCTATTCTCAGATTCAGCTCAACATTATTCTCAGTCCACAGCCAAACACACACACATTCATTTACTGTGGACATTCACACACAACATACTGATACTAATGCACATTTCTACTAGCTGCTACTAGCTTGTAGCTTCTAGGCTAACTAGCCAGTTAGCTAGCAATTCTTATAAGTCCACTGTACTAATGCAATTTTGTGCACATTAAGACATCATCGCTCACTTGAAATCACAAGACAAACAGTACATCATGGTTAGCCACCTGTAACCTGGTACGCTCTGCTGTCTTCACCGTCAGTTCATTAAAAAAAAAAAGAGTAACGATCTAAGCCCCGCCCATCTGAGTATGGATATGGATACAGATAATTTAGTTGGTTGAACAGACACGGATGTGGACATGGATAATGGTGTTACTCGCTCATCTCTAATGATTATTCACACTTGGATTACAAACACACACACACACACACACACACCACCCCTCCCCTCTGGGTGGCTTTTCGACCCACCTTCCAGTTTGGGAATTCTGAAAAGTTCTAAAGAAGGTCAGATGAAGCATCCTGCGACCTTTAAGAGACAGAAGCTAAAACTGCTGTTGTCCTTCAGTGTGCACAGCAGTGCTGCAGCAAGAGATCAGACATGGATCAATGTGTTTTTTGCACATTTTTGCACATTGCAAAAGTTTCAAAATAAACCCTTAAATGAAAATGAAAAAAAAAAATCACAAAAATCTGGATAAGTCGTCTGTAAAAATCACGACTCAACGTCTGAATGTTTTAATTAACAAAGGTCATAAAAACGATGAGATCAGATGAATCTTTAATCATCCTGATGGGGATTATGAGTCATTGAATGATCAAAGAAAATAACAGAATGAATTGAATGCACCAAGAAAAATATAACACAGAGAACTCGTACAAGATAATATGAATAACAAAATAATAAAGGTGAAAATATGCATCGTTAATGTTTGGATTTTTTAAACTTTCAGTTCTCGTTTCCTTGTAACCCAAACATACATTTCAACAGAGGCAGTGAGAAAACTGGCTTGTCATGGAAATAAATGGTGTGTGACCTTCCACACACCATTTATTAAGTCATGACAGACCCCACCCCACACACACACACACACACACCAAGATAAGAGATGTTTTTTTAATTTTAACATTACGAGTCACTCCTACCTCCCTCTGTCTCTGTCTATCCCTGGTGTCCCCCTTTCCCCACCCAGCACCTGTGTGGGAGGCGTAAAGCCAAATCCACTCAGCTGGAATTAAACTCAGCAGGACCTTAGAGTTCCTCTTTTATCACACACAACACGCCGTTTCACGTAAACATGCGTTATCCCACGCTGACACAGAAACTCCCCACTCCCACAGTGGATGGAAAGACAGAGGCTGGGTGGAAAGATGGAAGAGATAGACATGCTGGGANCTCCCACAGTGGATGGAAAGACAGAGGCTGGGTGGAAAGATGGAAGAGATAGACATGCTGGGAGAGGGAGCAGCGATTTGGCACTGCCCACCTCACAGGAAGTAGATATGGGCATGTAATATCCACGCAAACGCACATACACACTGTCATCCTGAACAGCAGGTGTATATGTCTAAGAAATATATGCATATATATATATATATGCATAAAGGGATCTGTGGCAGGAGTCGTGATCGTGGATATGCAGAGATAATCGTGCACAAACACCCACAGCACCGCTGCTGTTACAGCTTCTACTCTGCATCATCATTTAAGGGAAATGACAGTTACACATACTGTATATATCCATATATCCTGTATGCAGAGTCGCTGTTTTACATTCATGATTTGTTGCTCATAATTTTTTTTCTGTATATATTACTAGTTATCCAACATGCTGAAGCTAAATTGTGTCTATATGCGCTTATTCATAATAATAATAAGAAAAATCTTTATTTATATAGCACCTTTAAAAACAGAGCTTACAAAGTGCTTTGACAACTAATAAAAGAATCAATAAAAAACAGATCAAACACAAAACAGAAAATAAGGTGTTAAACAGCAAACAATTAAAAAATGACATCACATAAAAGCAAGTATAAAAATGGTTCTTAAGCTGTGGTTTAAAAGCCTCAGATCCTCTGGCAGATCATTCCAGAGCTTTGGGGCTCGAACCGCAAAGACCCCATCACCTTTGGTTTTCAGGTTAGGTTTGGTGATAGTAACGAAGTTAGAGCCTGAGGATTTGACATCATAAGATGTTAACATGTCATAAATATAATTAGCAGCCAGACCTGAATGAGCTTTAAACGTAATAATAAGAATTTTAAAATCAATATAATGAACAGGGAGCCAATGGAAAGATGCCAGGACAGGTGATGTGCTGCAGGAACAGGAAGAAGAACAGGAAGAAGCCGAGCTGCTGCTTTCTGAACATGTTGGAGGCGTGAGATTAATTTTTGATTAATGTCAGAAAGAAGGGAGTTACAATAGTCCAGTCTGGAGAAAATAAGACTGTGAATGACCTTTACAAGATTACTGTAGGAGAGCATTGGTTTAATTTTAGCAATGGATCTGGGCTGGAAAAAGCCAGTTTTTTAACGTACGGTTCAAAAGTCATATCCTGATCTAAGATTACAGCTACGTTTCTGACAAACAGTTTAACATTAATACAGGGCTAAGACCGTTGCTGATAAAATGACAGGAGCTGGGAGAAGCAAAGAAAATTATTTCAGACTTTGAGCTTTAAGCTGAAGGAATTTCTGAGCCATCCAACAGCTGATTTCTGTGTTGATAATGCAACATGTCTGTTTCATCTGGTGTTTAAATAAATAAAGGAAAATTAAATTCAGAGCTCCTCATTATAAGAGCTGATGCTAAAAAAAGAGACTAAAGATCCATACACTACCAGGAGTCCAGCACTTGGGGGGCAGGTGTGTTTGACGCAGTTTTTGATGCTTGAGGAAGAGGTGCAGGACATTAAAATGTGTAAAATCAGATTAAAGGACCATGCCAGTGGTTTCTCATCTCCTGCATACATCTTACGTTGCTGCCAACCATTTCCCAAAACATACTACTGGAGCGGTAAATATTAGAAATGTTTTTCCTACCTTCCAGACTGCCNCATTTCCCAAAACATACTACTGGAGCGGTAAATATTAGAAATGTTTTTCCTACCTTCCAGACTGCCCTTAGTTTCAGTTCATTCTAGCATGCTATAAAAATCAACTTGTAGAGACTTGAAATGTGCTAAAATAGATAATCCATCACAACGAACACCAAGTCTATTAAGTTTTTTGCCGAATTTAACCGATCCAACGTGGAGCTGCATGGAAGACGATGTATTTCTCCGCCAGAAAATATAGTCCCAGGAGAAGACGGCTTTTACCAGAGAAATTTTAATGACCATGCCTTCTACAATCATGCAAAAGTGTGAATTTATCACCTGAATGTTTGATTTTAAAAGATGAGGGGATTTTTGCAAAATAACACAAAAACTAAAATAAGTGTAATATGTTTTGGAAAATGGTTGGAAGTAAAGCAATGTGTATGCAGGTTGCTGGGATCAAATATGCAAAAATCACTGACATGGTTCTTTAAATCTGACACAGTTTTATGAATAATCTCCACTTTATCTATCAGCATAGGTGACTTCTATACAACAATCTTGGCATCTGCTTACAAAAAAACATGTCAGTCAATAAAACCTTACATTTTGAGCGTGAAATACTATTTGACAAACACATTAAAAATGAAAATTTTATGTAGTCAGGGACTGAGAGCTCATCTCTGATCAAACTGTTTTCCATATTGCAAAATGCATAGTGACAGATCACCAGTGGGCGTGTGAAATGCTGTCATCAAGGTGGAACACGTCGACGCACATGCACACACGCACGCACACACACACACACACACACACACACACACACACACACACACTCCTATTCATATTCATACAGACTGTTGCTCACGCCGTTAACATCATGGTGTCTTCTCTGAATGAGCTTCAAATCTGTGATGGAGTTCACAGAAAAAATGGTCGTTTCTCTAACAAACCCTCAGAGGACCTGAGGAAGAGGACGGTGACTCACTCTCTCTGTCTTATTCCAATTGGAAAGGGGTGGGAGGGCAGTGAGGTNGGGTAAGTCTTTTTTTTTTATACGGGTTTTAGCCTGAGCTGCCTGATGAATGAGCTCAGCTGGTTTGTTTTAGAGGATGTGAAGGTTACATATCTCCTATTGCTGGAGGCATATATCCGCCTCTTGACCCCAGCATATACTTCCTTCCTCCCTCTCTCTCTCTCTCTCTCCCTCTCTCTCTCTCTGTCTCTCTCCCTCTATCTCACCCCTTCCTTNCCTCTCTCTCTCTCTCTCTCCCTCTCTCTCTCTCTGTCTCTCTCCCTCTATCTCACCCCTTCCTTCCTCCCCACAGCGCTATCAGACAGAGTAAGGGGCTAATTTTATCTGGCTAACCCACTGCCTTGATTATGAGGAGCTGCTGCTTCTTGATAGAGCTGGTCTGTGTGGTGTGTGTATTTGTGTGTGCGTATGTGTGTATGTTTGGGGGGGGAGGNGATAGAGCTGGTCTGTGTGGTGTGTGTATTTGTGTGTGCGTATGTGTGTATGTTTGGGGGGGGAGGGGGCGCAGCAGCACCACCCTCCTGGCTGTGCTTAAGTGGCTGCATCTTACGCAACTAAGATCTTGTCAGCCCCGGTAGATGGAATTGTGTGCGTGTGTGTGTGTGTGCATGTGTGTGTGTGTGTGTGTGTCTATGTTAGAAGGTGAAAAAAAAAATAGTGTTGCTGTACTGAAGAACTACAATGAAAATGTGCTGAACTTTCTGATATGCATCATTCTCTCCATTATTAATTAGTAACGTTTGTCAGCTGGGAAAACATGTCTGGCAATTATGGTCCAAAGAGGTTAAAGGTCACAGGTATGAGTCATGCGACCCCGCCTGCCAAGGCTTCGTTGCCAGGTAACCCTGTTGAAATCTTTTCAGAGTGACCACAGAGGGAGGCTGTGATGAAAGGG
>VXCM01008775.1:8763-19117 GCA_014773175.1 Lucifuga dentata
TTTTTTTTTTTTTTTTTTTTTTTTTTTTTTTTTTTTAAAGGAAGAGAAAATATATGAAATACATAGCAAGCCCCATATATCCCTACCCAAAAACAAAAAGCCCAGGAACCTTCTTTTTTTTTTTCTAGTATCTTTATTGATTTTCAACAACATGAAACACTCACNCCCAGGAACCTTCTTTTTTTTTTTCTAGTATCTTTATTGATTTTCAACAACATGAAACACTCACCTTAAAAGAAAAAAAAAATTAAGAAATTTTTAAAATAAATTAATACAAATAAATGATTATGTACCTTTTTTTTTTTGTTAAAAAAAGGCAGAAAAAATATTTGAAATACAAAGAAAGCTTCATATATTACTACCAAAACAAAATAAAACAAACAAAAAATAAGCCGGAAACCTTTTTGTTTCTAGTATCTTTATTGATTTTCAACAAGAACACCCACCTTAAAAGGAAAAAATACGCGTACATATATATATTTTTTTAAATAAATTAATAAAAATAAATAAATAAATACATTTTTTTTAAAAAAGCGAGAGAAAATATATGAAATACATAGTGAGCCTCATATATCCAAACAAACAAACAAACAAAAAAAAAGCCGGGAACTTTCTAATGAATGTTTTTTTGCAGCTCGTTTGTTTGCGTTTAATTAGCATTAACCTGAAATCTCACGCTTCATTTAAGACTGTAAACTTTATTACTGCCCATAATTTTTTATAGCAGATTTTACTCACCAAGATGAACTTTATTATTATTGAGCCGCGTCTCCTGCTTGCATATTGATTATATTGATTAAGAATCAGCTTCAGATAGATGTGCAGTTAAAAAAAAAAAAAAACATGCACTGGAAAGTTGGAACTCGTTTGTATTAAACTTTGCAAAATGAATTTTCTTATGCAAAGATGGTGTGACGATGATTTCTGTGTTACAGAAAAATTATATTTTGAAGGGCTGAGTAAAATTAATTAAATTTAGGCATACATGTCTGTAACTAAATTAGGCTGTAATTTCACTTAAAGGACCATGCTACCCATTTTGCATGTTTGAGCCTAATATATTCAGTTTTCATACATGTTACGTTACTGACAATCATTTCCCAAAGGATAAAACCGTATTTCAGCTTTCCTGATATTTTGCTAAATCTCTTAATCTTTCAAAATCAAATATTCAAGTGATACACCCACCTTAAAAATCCATGTTTCTCCTGCTAATAGTTACACAGCCTTATGAAGTCACGGTCCTTTAAATTTTTCCATAAACGCAGGTCTTCTTTTGGGACTATATTCCCCGGTGGAGGCATACATTCACTCCACGCTTTTTATTGAGCTTAAACACTAAAATTACATAACTTCTAAAAAAACCTGAATACACGTCTTGTTGGTGATGATGGATTACCTATCCCAAGAACGTTTACAGTATCAACAAGTTGATTTTAATAGCAGAATGAACTGAAACCAATGGAGGTCTGGAAGGTAGGAAAAACATTTTTAATTCACTGTTCCAGTAGTATGCTTTGGGAAATGATTGTCAGTAACATTTCATTGAATATATTAGGCTCAAACATACCAAAATGGGTGGTATGGTCCTTTAAACTTTAGATATGGTTTATGAATATTAATGAACCCTTCGGCTTTTCCTTTTTTTTCTCTCTCTTCTTGTTTTGTATTTTCCTTGTTGGCTGTAAATAAACGATGCACTCAGATGTCATGTATCAAAAGATAAACTATTATTGACAATTATTATTAACAGTTATTCTTGTGTTCTTTCAATAAAAGTAAAAAAAAACCAAAAAAAAAAAAANAAAAAAAAAAAAACACACAATCTATATTCCGGTGCACATTTGACAGGTGATTTTATTCAATCATCAACCTTTATTTTTAATCACTATGCTGGTTTATTTATTGATGGTTTGCGGTCGACGCCTGCTGTGAGACACGACGCATCCAGACCAAACATGTCGTCACAAGTTACAGTTTTCCATCTGTAATGAAAACCAGATGCTGATTTCTTCGCGGGTCAGAGACGGACAGTGAGAGACATATGTCTGGCCTCTCCTCAGGGCTTTCTCATCAGATGTGTCTTTACAACTTTATGACAAATTACCGTAAATGCTCTAATAGCGGCCGGGGCCTTTATTTACCTCAACTGCAGAGAGAACCCGGCCATTATAAGATACAGGCTTTTATTGGAGACAGGCCTTTATTTCTAACTAAGGATGTATAACTACGTGCTTCTCGCCAAGCTTTCCTTTTGCTGTGTCACAATTTATTTGCGTCCTTCAGTTTTCTATTAAAAACCCTGGAAATGATGACTGCGGTAAAATCGGTTAAGTCAGCGCTCCCTGTAACAGTTGTTACGGTAGGCGTGGTGAGATTCAAACCGAAATGAGAGCCTCGTAGCCGGCTAGCATCGTGTGTCCCACGGCTGATAGACGCACCATAACTACATTTAAGAAAAGAAAAGAAAATTTTAAAAAACACCGCTGCTATGGAGAAACATTTCACAGTGTGATCGTTCCTCTGTCAGCTTTTAGAAAGGCTCATTTTCATCCATTTTATCCACATTTCCGGGTTGGTGCCTTACAGCGGAGCATCACTCGCTCCTCGCCGGGGAGGAGCTCCATGTTTACAGCTTTGTTTCACGCTGAGTCTGGTCGTTCCTTCTGGCTGAAAGGACAACGGCGGTTTTTAAAGCGGTTTGGTACTTAAAACGTAGATACTGTCATCTGGTTATGGAGCCCAGGCTGGCTCAAGGAGAAAAAAAAGTCTTTCAAACAATTTAATAAGTCATGTTTCCCCTGCGCTGTGAGCCTCCCAGGCTCTGCAGTTAGCATTAGCAGCAGAATACACTCATATTATTTGCCTGAACCAGCAACCCGGCCTTTATTGGGGACCAGCCACTATTTGAATACCGGCTTTCAACAGAGAATTTAAGGTAAATCGAGCAGGTGATCAAACTTAGTTGTCGACAGTCTGAAATATCCCCAAAACTGTTTTCCTATCCTCGATTCTTTAATTAGTTGATGGAATAATCAACAATTTCTGCTCCTGCAGAATAGGATGAATGCACACATCCTGCCTTTCCTGTCGTTCTTTAAATGAGTTTTAAACATGATCAGAGCTTCACTGTTTTTATATAACACTGATTGCATCCTCCACGCTGAATTATATCTCATCAAATCACCATGGCAACGATTCCACGTCAGCCGTCTGCCACTGATTCTGCTGTGATGACTGATACGGCTGATTTTCTACCATCATCATGTCAATCCAGCATTAGTTTCCAGCAAAAATATCTTCAAATATAATTTTATTGCTTCTGTCAATGTACAAATATTAAACCCTTTCAGTCTAAAGTAAAATTTGTTGTTTTACTTTTCTTTTTTTTTCTTTTAGATATTTTTAACCCATTTCTAATGGTTAAATTTTATTGCTTCAAAAAAAAAAGAAAACAGCAAACAGATTTTCTTGCTTATGATCTGCCATGCAAGTAGAAAATGAGTTATTAGTTATTATATTTGTTTTATTCTAAAATAACAGAAAATTCAATTGAGATAAATGAAACTGAGAAAAATCTTTTATCTTTTTTATCTTTTCTTCTCGACATTTGAACCCCACCTTTCCCTCTTTCCTCCATCTTCCTTCAATCATCCACGCCTTTCTCCTCCTCCTCCCCATCCCTNTTCCTCCTCCTCCTCCTCCTCCAGGTGGTCTATAAGAAAGCCGTCATGGCCGTCGGATCTCTGACGATCAATGAGGAGCGTTCTGAGGTCATCGATTTCTCTGTCCCGTTCGTGGAAACTGGGATCAGTGTCATGGTCTCCCGTAGCAACGGGACCGTCTCGCCGTCAGCTTTCCTCGGTAACTGTCACCGAGAAATCATGCTTTGCTGTTTGTCGGAGAGAAAAGAGGATGTTTGTCTCGCTTTCTTGTTGTTTTGTGTGACTGCAGAAGTATTTATTGTGTGTGTGTGTGTGTGTGTGTGTGTATTTTTGTGTACACGTTTCCTCAGTTCCACGGGAAACGAGCCGACAACACACTTCACTTTATTACACAGCTTCAATATGCAGCCTTTCATCAAAGGATTTAATTCAACTTCCTGCAGCAACGACTCAGACAGGAGAGAAACGATGTAAGTTACCTGATGTTAACGAGAACGACTACAGGTGTTAAGAAGAAGAAGAAGAAGAAGAAATGATTACAAAGAAGGAAAAGAAGAAGAAGAAGAAATGATTACAAAGAAGAAGAAGAAGAAGAAGAAGAAGAAATGATTACAAAGAAGGAGAAGAAGAAGAAGAAGAAATGATTACGAAGAAGAAGAAGAAGAAGAAGAAGAAGAAGAAGAAGAAATGATTACAAAGAAGGAGAAGAAGAAGAAGAAGAAGAAGAAATGATGACAAGGAGATACAACCGACAAATGCATGCATGCGCACACACACACACATCATAGAAGACACACACACTTACATACATGCAGCATATGTGGTTTGAGCTGTAAGAGCGGCAATTATAAGAGTTTAACAGGGAAAACCCGTAATGGCAGCCTGCCAAACACACACACACACACACACACAGAGAGAGGGCGAGCGAGCAGCANCCCGTAATGGCAGCCTGCCAAACACACACACACACACACACACAGAGAGAGGGCGAGCGAGCAGCAGTCCTCCATACATTAAAGCAGGTTTAATCTCTGCAGCAGTGTTGTGAGCTCAGAGGAGGACAGGAGTGCTGACAGCAGGGCTTCCTGTACGCCTCCTCACCGTCACACACACAACGGCTGTGTGTGTGTGTGTAGTGTAGGGGTTACGTGAACACGCAGCAGTCAACTTGTTATCCATGGAGTTCTTTCTTTGAGTGTGTGCGTGTGTCAGTTGAGTTCGCTGTTGTGTGTGTGTGTGTGTGTGTATGTGTTTGTGTGTGTGCGTGTGCGTGCGTNAGTTGAGTTCGCTGTTGTGTGTGTGTGTGTGTGTGTATGTGTTTGTGTGTGTGCGTGTGCGTGCGTGCGTGTGCACGATTGATTTTTTTTCCCATTCAGAGACTGGAAGTGAATGAAAATAAGAGAATGAATCAGAAAAGTGAAGTAAAAGATGAAAATTTCTACTAAATGCATGTTAATCTCTCTCTCTCTCTCTCTCTCTCTCTCTCTCTCTNCCTCTCTCTCTCTCTCTCAGAGCCGTTCAGTGCGTCGGTGTGGGTGATGATGTTTGTGATGCTCCTGCTGGTCACAGCGATGGCCGTCTTCATGTTTGAGTACATCAGTCCTCTGGGCTTCAACAGGAACCTGGCGCAGGGAAAAGGTGAGCCGCCGTTAAAAAAAAAAAGAAAAAAAAGTTCCCGACGTTTTACATAAGATAAGTCAGAATGAAACTTTCTTCCTGTTTCCTGTTTCTGCCTTTTCTCTGAGTCAGAAAGATAAAATCAGACAGCGAGGCATAAGTTTGTAGATTTTTGGTAGAACACAGAGGCGGCCGACGCCCTCTGGAGTCTAACTCGTTTGATGATATTTGGAGACTTTTTTTATTTTATAGAATCTTCTAGAATCAAGTAGAAAATTGATTTTTTTTTTTTTTTAAATGATTTTAGATTTTTTTTTTTTTTAATGAAGAATTTTCTTGAAAAATTGATTCAAGACCCCAGAGGGTTAAATTCCCAGCAGGTACTGAAAAAAGTTTTTCTTATTATAAATGTAAATGCTAATATAAATGCTAAATGTCTTCCATGATTCCTTTCTGGAACGCATTTTAAAAATCCCTCATGTTAAAAAAAACAGCAGAAACTTTGGTTGCATTCCGGCTATAAGACCTGGAAATAGCAAAGGCAAAAAGAGAAAAAAATTCTTGATACAGACCATTAAATAACATTATTTAATTATTATCTGACTACGTTTTTAGCATTTTAACTTCTGTTACAGTAATCTTAATTTTTTTTTTTTCTTCCACTGTATTTGCTCATTCTTCATGAAGTATGTGTCACTTCCTGTTGTTAGCTAACCTACACGCTTTAATTGTCCCTTTAGGGATTAATAAAGTATTTTGAATTGAATTGAATTTTTATTGTCTTCTTTTCTCTCTCTCTCTCTCTCTCTCTCTCTCTCTCTCTCTCTCTCTCTCTCTCCCTCCTCGCAGACCCCCACGGTCCCTCGTTCACCATGGGGAAGGCGGTGTGGCTGCTGTGGGGTCTCGTCTTCAACAACTCCGTACCAGTGCAAAATCCCAAAGGAACGACCAGTAAGTTCATCGTGTCGGTTTGGGCTTTCTTCGCCGTCATCTTCCTCGCCTCCTACACCGCCAACCTCGCCGCCTTCATGATCCAGGAGGAGTTTGTCGATCAAGTCACCGGACTCTCCGACAACAAGGTAACAGAGAACAAAATGTAGCGTTGATTTGTCGGATTTTGGTGTATTGGCGTACATATTACATATTAGTATTTAAAGGACCATACTGTCTATTTTGGCATGTTTGAGCCTAATATGTAGAATTCATGTACACGTTACATCGCTGGCAACTGTTTCCCAAAATATAAAAACGTATTTTAACTTTCCTGTTATTTTGAAAAATCTCCTAATCTTTCAAAATCAAACGTTCAGATGATACACACCTTAACATTCAATATTCATTGTGAAGGCACGGTCATTTTTAATTTCTCAATAAACGCCGCTTTCTCCTTGGACTATATTTCCTGGTGGAGAAATACATCGTCTCCTGATAGGTTAATACTTCAACAAAAATAATAGAAATCTTGTTCGCTGTGATAGATTATTTATCTCAAGTGTGTTTTAAGTCTTTATAAGTTGATTTTTATAGCATATTGGAATGAACTGAAGCCAATGACAGTCTGGAAGGTAGGAAAAACAATCTAAAATTTACTGCTAAATTAGTATATTTTGGGAAATGGCTGTCAGTAACGTAACGTGCATGCGGATTGTTTATATTGGGCTCAAACGTGCACAATCGCCGGCATGCTCCTTTAACTGTCATTCAAAGACAGAATAATAAAACGGTGATTATTTTTATCTCAATTTGTTCCTGAATGTCGAATTATTAACTGATACTTCGCTGACTGAAAACATGCAAGAAAAAGATGAAAAGCTAAAGGATAAAAGGAGAAGTGGACAAGAAGAGAGAAATAAAGAGTGAGAGGAGTGCTGAAGAGGCCCAGGAGACAGATAAAAGATGGAGGGATGATAACAACAAAAGAAATAGGACAGCAGAGAAGGACAGTCTGAGGGTATTTTTACGCCGACATGGTTTGCTCCAATTCAGTCGGATTAAGGCTTGTTTCCGCCCTTTCATATCAATATAATATCAATATGATATCATATTATAATCATATTTTTGGGTGTGGACCAAAGCGACCGCACCGTTTTGAGGAGGAAGTCTCAGAACAAACAGAATAAACTACTTCCTGTTTTGATTTTCTTTCACCCCCTCCAAGACATTTCTGACCAATGAGCAGAGAGAGTGTTGTCACGTGACTTTTGCTGATATATTTTGGTTCGATTGGATTTTTTTCCTGCGTGAAACCAAACTAACCTGAGCTGTAAGTGCATCATTATCATACTTTAGCCCTGATTCAGACCAGAGCAAACAATCTGCAATCTGAAAACACCCTGAGATCAGTCTGGAGGGTTTTGACAAGATACAAAAGGAACAACAGAAGGAAAGAAGAAGGGACGCAGCAACTGGCAGGAGGACAACTGAAGAATAGGAAAAAGCAAAGACACGGTAGATGGTACAAGACAAGAGGCAGATAGATACAGCCAGGCTGACAGGAGAGAGAGAGAGAGAGAGAGAGAGAGAGAGAGAGAGAGAGGAAGCAGACAAAAAGGGTAAATAGTCTTTCAGACAGAGATGCTGAGCTCAATAACAGAGGAAATGCTTCACAAGATGCTGATCTGTGAATTTTCCCTGAAGCTCCATTCAGGGATTTTGGAACATTCAGGGATTTTGGAACTCTGGCAACAGAGAAACAAAGGAAAATTTATCCGATGCCGTGTCTTTTCACAGACATTAATTACGTTGACCTTTGTCTCTGCTTGTTAGGGCTGTAAATCTTTGTCTCCATGGCGATTCGATTTGATTATTTTGATACACTAAAACTTTAAAAAGATTTTTTTTAACTTCAGGGAACATACATTGTCTCACCTGGTGAACTTTCCCTCATACAACCATTACGTGGAGAGTTTGACGTGTATAACACGTATATTCTGTGAGCCGCGGAATCCTGTTAATTCCATCATTTAAACATATTATTCACATTTCTATGGAGGCCCTAAAGTCCCAAATAACAATTATTTTTTATCTTGTTGGAACAAATTATCTCATGCGCACGAGATTAAAAAAAAAATGTTATTCAGGACTTGGTTTTTTTAAAACTTATTTATTTTATGCAGTGGGTTGTCGTGTTTTTTTTAATTATTTACTTTTTGCAGTGGGTGTGTCATGTCTTTTTTGTGTTTTGTTTTGTTTTGTTTTTTTGCAGTGGGTTGTTGTGGTTTTTTTAATTTATTTTTGCAGTGGATTGTCGTGTTTTTTTTTTTCAGTGGGTTGTCTTTATTTTTTGCAGTGGTTTTTTTAATTAATTAATTTTTTGCAGTGGGTTGTCATGTTTTTGGTTTTTTTTGCAGTGGGTTGTCGTGTTTTGTTTTTTTGTTTTTTTGCAGGGGGTTGTCATGGTTTTTTTTATTTATTTATTTTTTGCAGTGGGTTTGTCATGTTTTTTTTGTTTTTTTTTGCAGTAGGATGTCGTGTTTTTTTTAGTTTATTTTTTGCAGTGGCTTGTCATGTTTTTTTTTATTAATTTATTTTTTGCAGTGGGTTAGTCGTGTGTTTTTTTTGTTTTGTTTGTTTTTTGTTTTGTTTTGTTTTTTGCAGTGGGTTGTCGTGATTTTTTTTAATTTATTTTTTGCAGTGGTTTTTTTAATTAATTTATTTTTCGCAGTGGGTTGTCATGTATTTTTTAAAATTTATTTATTTTTTGCAGTGGTTTGTCGTGTGTTTTTTTTGTTTTGTTTGTTTTTTGTTTTGTTTTTTTGCAGTGGTTTGTCGTGTATTTTTTAAAATTTATTTATTTTTTGCAGTGGGTTTGTCATGTTTTTTTTTTTTGTTTTGTTTTTTTGCAGTGGGTTGTTGTGGTTTTTTTTATTTTTTGCAGTGGGTTGTTGTGGTTTTTTTTATTTTTTGCAGTGGTTTTTTAAATTAATTTATTTTTTGCAGTGGGTTGTCGTGTTTTTTTTGCAGTGGGTTGTCTTTTTGTTTTTAATTTATTTTTTGCAGTGGTTTTTTTAATTAATTTATTTTTTGCAGTGGGTTGACGTGTTGTTTGTGTTTTGTTTGTTTTTTTTTTAAGAGCAGCAGTAACAGCATCAAGCAGCTTTTTGATGCAGACATCTGTTTAACAGAGATGTAAAACTGAATCCCAGATGGAAACAAACCTCTTCAAGTCTGCTGGTCTTATGCTAATAAGTTCCTTCTGTTTCCTGCAGTTTGAATTAATGTGAGTTGGCTGACATTGGTATTTTTTTTTAAATAAATAAAACTATTGATGACTCATTTTTGTGCCAATATTCAATATCATATCTGTAAATTTAACCCTTTTGTTACCAAGAATCGTGTTTTTTTTAAGGTGTAAGTGAAACACAAAAGTCTATTTTCACTCAGTGTGCACAGTGGTGCTACAGCAAGGGAGAGTTGAAGTGGATCAGTGGGCTTTTTTAACATTAAAGGAGCATACTGGTGATTTTTGCACATCTGAACCCAATAAATACGACCTGCATACATATGTTACTGTCAACGATTTTCCAAAACATAAAACATATTTTAGCTTTCATGTTATTTTGCCAAATTCTCTAACTTTTCAAAATCACAGGTTCAGGTGATAAAATCCACCTTAAAATTTAATGTTTGGCGCATAAACTCTTACACTTGATCGTCGTTTTATTCTCGGTGAAAGCTGTTTTCTCCTGGGACTGTATTCCCTGGTGGAGATATACATCGTCTTGCTGCTCCGTGTTGGAGCAGTTAAACTAAGTAACTTTGACAAAACATTTAATAGACGTCGTATTTGCTTTGATAAATTATTTATGTCAAACATGTTTCAAGTCGCTTCACATTGATTTTAACAGCATCATGGAATGAACTGAAACCAGTGGCTGCCTGGAAGGTAGGAAAAACAATTAAAATTTTTACCACTCCAGCAATATGTTTTGGAAAATGGTTGTCAGTAACATAACATGCATGCAGGTTGTATTTATTGGGCTCAAACATGTAAAATCACCAATGCAGCCTCAAGGGGGCACAAGCCAGTGACCTCCTTGTGCCGGTCCCAAGCCCGAATAAATGCAGAGGGT
>VXCM01008780.1:0-16632 GCA_014773175.1 Lucifuga dentata
TTCCAGATGACACCCCAAGTACTCCCCTACCTGTCTCCCTGATCACATTAGCTGTAGTTGTCCAGTAATCTGGACAACTACAGCTAATGTGTTTAATGTGTTTAATGTTCATTGGATAAGGTCTAAAAAAAAAATGGGAAGAAAAAATATCACGTCAGCTATTAGATAGATAGATAGATAGAAAGATAGATAGATAGATAGATAGATAGATAGATAGATAGATAGATAGATAGATAGATAGATTTGCTACTAATTTAAAATTAACATTCGTTTAAAAAAACATAAGGCTGAAACTAAACTTAAAATCTCATTTCCCAAAACATACAATTTGAATTTGGGGCGGGGCTTTAACCTGAGCTTAAATCCAGCAGTCTGCTGATTGGCTCTGACAGCGCTGAGCTTCCTGATGTTACAGGTTTGAGAGGCGGTGTCACCTGATTACGCCCTGTCAGGACCGCCTCCTCTGACCAGTGGCTGCCAATCCCACTCCTCCTGATGGGCGGGGCTTCTCCCCCTGTGTTGGACTCATTGCTGTGGTCCTGACAGAAGGTCACTGAGCGTTTGGTGCTGGAGGATCCAGATCTGAGGGCGGAGCGAGGAGGAGGAGGAGGAGGAGGAGGAGGAGGAGGAGCTGGCCAACCTTGGATCCATATGACAGACAAAAACATCACAACAAAAAGCTAAAACCACAGTAATCTCATTTAGAACATTTCTGTTTTTGTCTCCTACATGTTTTTGGTCAGCGGCTCCTACAAAAAAACATTTTGGGGCAGACGAGGCCCCTTGGGGCTACACAAGAAGACAAGAAAATGCTATACTTTATTATAAAGTTGAATCATTTTGATCCGTCAAATCTGCTGTGAAACAAGACAGGAAGTCACGAAAAAGAATGGAGTCAATAACATCAGAAGCCTTATGACTGAGAAAGAAAACCCCAAAATGAAAGGCCTTAATGGCCCCACCCACTCTGTTTGATTGACAGGTGATATCTGGGAAATGCAGTGAAAGATGGAGACTGAATAAGAAAAATAAAGGGATTGTCACTTAAATCTTACCATCATCTACGCTCTTCATCTGGTCTTTACCACCCAAAACTTTCCTAAACTTAAAAAAAAAAAAAACAAAGTTTTTATTTTCACACTACAGCATTTTTTAAATCAGAATATTCATTTTGAACTTCAGGTGAAAGATTTCATGCAAATGTTTGTCTTCAAAATCTTTCAAAGTTCCTGATTTCTAGCCAGAAATACCCAGAGAAAATAAGATGTCTTTTTATTTTATTTATTTACTTTTTTTTTTTTTTTTTTTTTTTACAGTTGAATTGGCTCTTATTTAACGGTAAAAGAAGTTCAGAATAAAATCTTTCCAACAACAACTTGTTATGACTGTGGTCGTATTTAGTTATATTTGTGTATGTCCAGTTAGCCTCAATCTGTTCAAAACGGGTCAGAAGAACCTCAAAAAGGTAGAGGAGAAGAAGGTTGAGCCCTACAGTCATATCAATTACGTTTCTTTTCTAAAGGCTACAGGGAAAATGAGGCTGTGACGCCTGACTTCAGACAGAGCTGCTGTGTTTTACTTTACAGGGCTTCAGTAACTCAAAGGTCAAAACAAAAAAAAAACCTCAACTAATGTTCACCATGCATCTCCTTACCTGTGTCTCTGCTGTGTCCTCACCTGTCCTCAGATGGGCTGCAGCTCTCCTGAAGTGTCCTGGCAGGTTTCTGGTTCAGACTGAAGCTGTGCTGATTTAGGATTGTTGTGAGGCAGTGCAGGTTTGCTGTGTGTGGTGATGTGTACTCAGTACTTGCTATTTGTTGGGGTGTGTAGTATTTGCTGCTGTATGTGTTATATGCAGGTGTGTGTGTGTGTGTGTGTGTGTGTGTGTGATCCTAATCGAGCTGCAGGTTCAGGTGCAGGACTTCCTGCTGCAGGACTTTCAGTTTATGTTTGGTTGTCATGGACACAGTTTATCTTCAGCCGTTGTTTGAGTTTTGTGGTTTCACCACACAGGAACAAAGTAAGACAAGTAAAAAAAAAAAAAANAAAAAAAAAAAAAACAAAACAAAACAAGACAAGTCAAATTTATTTGTGTAGCCCAAAATCACACACAATGTCTCAAAGGGCTTTACAGACCCACATATCAATGGTTCCTGTGTGTGTGTGTGTGTGTGTGTGTGTGTGTGTGTGTGTGTGTGTGTGTGTGTGTGNTGTGTGTGTGTGTGTGTGTGAGAGAGAGAGAGAGAGAGAGAGAGAACCATGTGTTGAATTGTCATGTTTAAACTTTGGCTGCCATGACAACAAGGACCCATATATTGTGTGTGTTTGTATACACGCATGCGCACATACACATATTCAGGCACACACAAATTACATACATATGCAGTATGTGTGTGTTGGATGTGTCCTAATGATGGGGGTCTCTGATCTCTTTCAGCTTCATTAACATAAATTATGCAGCTTTATTGGGCTGATAAGTGTCACTGATGAAACGTTATGATTGGCTGATGAGTACTGATCACTGATTGGTTCCTGTTCTTCACCCGCTGAGGTCTAAAGTAGGTTTGTAATTTTGCTTTTCATTGAACTTAACAGGTTAAGATTCAGTTAAGTGATTTGTATGAATATTGATCAGCAGGTGACCGACTTGACAAGCTTCCACACGAAATCTAATGGTGAGATTGTCTGAGGATGAACCCTTTTGCTTTCCATGACCTTGTGACCTTTCCTCCATTATGAGGACAAAGTACATTTTACCCTCATTCCTGATGCTAAGAACAGGTCCTGAACTTTCATATTATGGGATGTACTGAAGATTTGCAGCCGCTAGGGGGCAGCAGTATTGTTCATAAAGATCATAGAAACCTTTTTGTTTGTTTTATGAACCTTTATTCATTTAAAAGTCAATTCCAGTGACATTAATGTCCAGTTTCTGCACCAGCATCAAGTCAAACAAAGCAAAGAGGAAAAAAAAAAACACTAAAGTTTCAGACACAAAATGTCTCATCAGCAGCCAGAGTTTATACAGAGTGAAGAACACAGCGGCACGATTTCTGTTTCTGAAAAATAAACAACAAAAATCGCAATAACATAAGATGCTGCAGTTTTTACAGTTTTCTCAGCATGGATGAACACATGCTTAAGCCTTTGGTGATAAACACTTTCTTCGTCTTTTTTGTATTTTAAATCTTTTTCCACCTTAAAGCTGCACGGGAAAAAATTCTTTATGAAACAGAAAAAAAAAAAAGACTTTTGCCTCGTGAAAATGTGAACATTTCTGACGAACCTGTGAAAAAAAAAATTAGTGTGAAGGACTCAGTCAAAAATTGATCACGACAATTAAGGTTCTAGTTTTTTTTTTTTTTTTTTTTTGTAGAAATTTCTAGAAATCAGATTATTGTATTTTCTAGGGCCAAATAGAAAATCAAAAACAGTAATTTATGTAATCTATTGCATATTCATATGCTAAACATTCATATTCTTCCCTGACAGAAATAGAAAACTAATAAGAACTTTGTACAATTAATAAGCATAAAAACTTTTCAGGAAACAATCTGAAAATGGGTTTGTCAGAAGTTAAATTTGGAAACTGAACTGCTGGGAGACAATTTAATGCTGTTGGATGAAACAATGAAACAATTTTAAAAAATTTTAGTGTTTAAAAACTGAAAATGCAATTAATTTTCATCCACTTTTTTACTATTAAAGATAAACGCTAATATATCCCAGACTACTAAAGATAAAAACCAAAAATCATACAAATAAAGGAAACGCCATGTTTAGTTCCAAAAAAGATTCTTCAAAAAAACAAAAACACAAAAACGAAATGAGACAGAAAAGCATCAAATCCTCAGATACACACGCACACACACACACACAAACAAGCAGAGCTTAAGGTTAGAAGTCAAAGTTCAATGTTTGGTCCAGATCTAAGTGCTGTAGAAGCGAGTGGAGGAACGCCGCCGCATCCTCGTTACTTCTCTCCCTTCACCTTGGCGTCGTACGTCCCGGCGTCCTTATAGGCGCCGACGTAGCCCGTGTTCTCCACCAGGTCCTCCCGGCCGCTGCGACCTCTGCCCTTTCCACTCTCGTCAAAGCGCTCCTTGTGGGAGCCCGTGTACTTTGTGGTGTCGGTTAGCCGGTCCACCGCCCCCGCCTTCGCCACTTTCTGTCAGAATCAGACAAAATAAACGATACAACGCCGCCAACATACAACACGAAAAAACACAATCAACCTGTTTTACCTTATTAGCCAATTTTCTGGTCACCAAAGGTAGAAAATAACTAAGTACAGTTACTCAAGTACTAAAGTACAGTTTAAGGTTGTGGTACTTTGAGTATTTCCATTTTGCAGATGTTTTACTTTTCCTCTGCTGTATTTCAGAGGGAAATATGGTACTTTTATGTGTATCTGATGGCTATAGGTACTAGTTAGGTTATTTCATCTTTTCTTTCTTTCTTTCTTTCTTTCTTAGCCCTCCAAAGTCTAAAATATTTTCCTAGAAACTTCTTCATTCTTAAAAAAAATCTGAAAGAATTGAACAAAACAAGTCTCAAATAAATTATACAAATTTGTCAATTTTTCTATGTGATTGTAGAATATTCTGGAAAATAAAGGAAAGTTTCCAAAAATCAGCAAACAATGTGTTAATGTGACTTCAGACAGCAGAGTTCACTTCCTCTGGATACTTGAGTTTTTTTTTTACTGTTGGTGTGTTTGTGTACTTTTGCCACAGTAACACAAAAAGTTGAAGGAAGGACTCGAGTGTTTGAAAGAATCACAGTACTTCATGTCAACTGTGCACACACACACACACACACACGTACAGCTGTACGTAGAACACATCAGGGAGAGATTGATGGACAATAGGATATCAATGATGAATGACATGGAAAAATAAACCGACATCCGCGTTAATCCGTTAATATTCATCACTGTCAGGCTGGAACAAAGTCAGCAAACAGCGGCTTGGTGTTCTCGCGTCACCTTTGGCTCGTCTTCATCACGCAGGTTTCAGCCGCTTCATGAAGCTCCTTCATCACTCTGTCTCCTATTCCAGAGCCGCAGATGTCGATAAATCATAACCCGTCCGCTGAATCCCACAGCGCTTTGTAAATATTTGGATGCTCGTACGGCATAGTCATCAAACATGGCCGCTCTGCGCCGCGCAGATGAAAGCGTGAAATGATGAAAGCGTCTGTAATTTCAGCGGTGATGTCATCAAAGCGAGTCAGACAGTGGAGCCAGTTTGGACAAAGAGGAAGAGCATGAGTCATCCTCACAACTCATCTGACACCTTCATTAAGCGGTTAAAGGCTGAAAGTTTATCTTAGATTAATCTACACAGCTAAGAGGTGTCATGGAGGAAAGTTAAAAAAAAAAAATGGATTCCCTCAGCTTAGTAAACTTTGCTCTCATGTTACAAATTGTTCCTTCTCCTACTTATTGTTCTATCGATAGTTTGCGTCGTAAATTAAGTTCTGCACTGAAAAGACCCAAATCTCTTCCTCAAATGATCAATCTGAAGTCCTCATCTTCAGGCCGTTTGTTGTCATCCTCGGCGGTAAAACATCTTCGTGTCTCAGTAA
This sequence comes from Lucifuga dentata, assembly GCA_014773175.1. Lineage (NCBI taxonomy): Eukaryota > Metazoa > Chordata > Actinopteri > Ophidiiformes > Bythitidae > Lucifuga > Lucifuga dentata. Next base: position 5,590 of record VXCM01008780.1, read on the forward strand.
CCTTTAAGTCTGATGAGTTTTTATTCAACAATAATATCAATTTTAGGTGATGTCCAAGCCCAAGATCCAAACCTGTGGCTGAAGTCTGTTTGTCTTTTACACCGTGTATTAATCAGGAAGGCTTAACCTGATACAGATCAGGTGTTCATGAACACGTTTGATATCTCAAGTAGGATTAATAACATTTTGTAGAGAAGTGGGACTTTGTGTCGGCATTATACCACAGTATAATGAATTTGCATCATAAATCTTTTTTTTTTAACACATCTGATTTCAAGGTAATGATAGTAAAAGTCTGACTTTATAACAAATCAGAGGACTGTTGGAGGACTTAAAGGACTACACCGGCGATTGTGCATGTTTGAGTGCAACATACAACCTGCATACATATTATGTTACTGACAACCAATTTCCAAAACAAAAAAACTGTATTTTAGTTTTCCTGTTGTTTTTTCAAATCCTCTAATCTTTCACAATCAAATGTTCAGGTAATACACCCACCTTAAAATTCAGCGTTTCGCCTGCTAACACTTATGCATGATTTTAGAAGGCACAGTCATTTTATTTTCTCGGTAAAAGCTGTCTTCTCCTGGGATTATATTTCCTGGCAGAAAAATATTGTCCTCCGTGCAGCTCTGCATTGCATCACGTAAATAAAGTTACTTTGATTAAAAAAAAAAAAACCTAACAGACATGTTGTTCACTGTGAGAGGCTAAGTATCTCAAGATGTTTCAAATCTCAACAAGTTGATTTTAACTCAAATGAACTGAAACCAATGACAGTCTGTAAACGTTGGAAAAACAATTCTAAAATTTACTGCTAAAGTCGTACATTTTGGGAAATGGTTGTCAGTAACATGACGTGTACACAGATTGTATATATTGGGCTCAAACATACACAATCACCGTTAATGATCCTTTAAATCATTTGAAATGCAGCAAATCTCTATATTTGTCACTTTGAAAATACTCAAACAAGCTGAACTAAACGATAGGGATCAACAATAGTGATCACAGTGTCTAACAGCTGATTGGCTGTTAAATGAGATGAGAGAAAATCAAATAATCTCACTTTATCGTAACTCAGCCACAAGCAGCTTTTCAGCTGATTTCAGACGCTGATACGAAGTCACAATAAAAAAAAAAAAAAAAAATNAAAAAAAAAAAAAAAAAATCTTTTCCAGCTTAAGAATCGTCTGGAGTCTGAAGCTGAGCAGGAATCTGCATATTTCTGGCAAAGAGAGCAAGGATCAGACCAACAGATCACATGACAATCAAGTGTGGAAGAATCCCAAACATATTTTTGTGGTAGAATGTTTCTAGTCCTGTCTAATAAATAATTTTTTTAGAGTGCAGTTTTGTTGCACAAATGTGCAGAACCCCTAAAGGGACATGGGATAAAAATAAAAGGGTTAAAAAATATCAGTGGAAGAAATCAAAAGACAAGTCCTTTTGCAAGATAATGCAAAAGTTTTGCTAGATAATGCAATATTTTTGTGAGATCTCCCAAGCACCAACTGAATGTCTTTATATTTTAGTCCAAGCTCAAAGTAAAACTCGCCAAATCGTTCTATTGTTGCCTAGCAACGCCGCATTAGAGTGACCCAGATATACTGTTGCACTTCCGCTCAATGAAGGGTCAAGTTTTGCATTATAACATAAATATTTTTGCAAGATAACGCAAAAGTACTCACTCTTTTTTTTCCTTCCACAGATTTTTTTTCTCCTCCCATATCCTCTTTAGGGTTTCTGTACAAATGTAATGAAAGTCAAATAACGAAAGTGAATCAGGCTCCAGAGGTTCTTGTTCATTAGCAGCCACTTTAACTCTTCACATTCAGGTCTCACCGTCACGCCGACGTTGGCGGGATCTTTACCCTCCACCAGCTTGGAGATGGACTGAAGAGCTTCCTCTTTACTTTGACCTTTGAACCTTTTGGGAGCCAGCTCCTCCAGAGCTTTCTGGAACTCCTCGTAGGTGATGACCCGGGCCGTCTTCTGTCTTCACACACACAGAATGAAACAGAGGAGCAAAGTTTGATTTGGAGACCAAAAATCTGATCATCTTTTAATCTTCAATGTGGATTCTTTGATCAGATGATATTTAATCTGTAGGCAGCTGCATTATGTCGGCTTTTCATAAAGTCAAACAAATCAAAATGTTTCAAAAGAGTTTTGAAGAGATGATTCCAGCTGCAAGAAAACTGCTCTATGTGTTGAAGTGGGAAGATACACAATAGAAATAAATATTAAAACAGATCAGATAATTTTTTAAAAAATGTATCTGGTTAGGATTGTTTTTGCATAAGAATTTTAATAAAGTATAAATGTGTGTATCATGGTGAATATGGATCCTAATGGATTTCCAAGGTTAAGGTTTTTTTTTTTTTTAGGTGAATGTTGGTACTTACAGCATAAAATCAAAAACAGATCATATGATAATCTGGTGCAGAAGATTTTAAGAATCAATCAATCAAGTTTTTTTTTTCATGGTTTTTTTTTATGCGTTATACTTGCTCTGCATGGAAACCTCTATATTTTTTGGATTCTTTATACAATTTTCTGGCATCAAGAATTCTCTGGAAAAATATAAGAATTTCTTTACTACATTCATCTTTTAAAGAAAATTGTAAGCATATTTTTGAGAAATTTTCATTCCTGGACTTTCCTAAAATTTAGAATTTTCTAAAATCAAGTAAAGCAAAATCAGGAATTTTCCCAGTTAATTGTTGAAGAATTTTTTAAGAATCACACATTTTTTTCCTGATAAGCGGCAACTTCAAAGGGTTAATGCTGATCTTTAGTAGAATGACATCATGAGGAACAAAAAGGATCTGAACACTTTCACCACAGCAGCCAATCAGAATATGCGCTGACTCTGGTCGACTCACTTGACTTTGGAGAAAACGATGTCGACGTCGGTGCTGGTGACGTTCTTGCCGTCGATGATCTTGCAGTCTTTGCACAATTTGGCCCAGTTCTTCCCATTCATCTCCGTCCCTGTCGCCTTGGTGTCGCCGTGGATGGCAAACTTCTTAAAAGACAACAGAAGCTGATCCACGTCCGCACTCTCTGCCATGATGAGAAACGTCTGTAACACACACACACACACACACACACACACACACACAAAAACCTAAATGACTTACACACATCAAAGACTCTGAATCATTCACCATTTTCCACAGAAGTCTGCAGGGTGATTTTCACCTTTCATCTAATTTCTGCTAATTTCTATCCAGTGACCTCTGACCCCACTTCTGTCTCCTGCTAACATTGGTGATCAGCATATCAATGCTAATAACCAAATTCATGAATTCATTCCATATTATCTATTCAATATTTCTGAGATATGTCAGTGTGGACAAAAGTGTAAACGCTATTCTGCAAAACAAACACAGACAGCAGATGAGCTTCTTACATACTATATTCAGTGTCTGCATACATGGACGTGTTCCATCCGTGTGAGAAATCAAAATGGTGGCCTGCTGTGTACACAGCAAGAAACATCTTTAGTTTGCTGTGGTGGTTTCTCTCAAAGACTTTAAACACATTTAGCTGCTTTTATGCTGTTTTAAAGATCAGCATTAATATTAATGACAGATCGCACAACATCTCAAACATTATGCAGACGTCATGCAAACACTCATTCAGACATCATGCAGATATCATACAGACATCATGCAGACGTCATGCAAACACTCATTCAGATATCATGCAGATATCACGCAGACATCATGCAGATATCATGCAGACATCATGCAGATGTCATGCAGATGTCACGGACTGTCACAGTTATGTAAAATGCTGAAAGCATCATTTGACCTTTAAATGGACAAATATTGTCATTAGTAAAGCCACAAAGCTTCAAAAATAGAAAAAAAAAGTCAAAACATGGAAAAAAATTACAGATAAACAATAAAGTTAAACCTGAAAGGCCTGCTTTGACTGAATGCTGGATGATGATCCAATGTGTGTGTGTGTGTGCGTGTGTGCATGCAGTGTTTTTCCACATCAGGGTGTGAGACATGACCTCACTCTGGTCCTTAGACTTGCGATTACACACATTGATGCAATGCAACTTTGGTTGTCATGGTTACCGAGTCTCTGTGCCCGTTCAATTTAAGAGACCAGAGGCTGAATTTCCATCCGCCACATCCAAACCGTCAAACATGTGACTCATCATCAGACTGAAGCTTTAAACACTAAAACTGTGTACCTCCACTTGTTGGCATATTACAAACAAATGTGTCTTTGTCTTGATGATGATGTATCCTGGTGAGTACTCCAGCAGCCGCAGGAGCTTAAGTCGCAGCTATTGGTCACATTTTTCAGCTAGCATGCGCTCAGAGAGCTTCACAAGGCCCAGCGTTCTCCAAGTTCACTTTTTTGTCAAATAAATCCAGGCTTTTTCTACCATAACCTTAAAATCGAATATGTGAAAAAGAAAAATAAGAGTTTTATTCTGCTGAATCGGCATCATATCAGAGACACAGTGGTGGTAGTTGCAGATTTCTGACCTCATCTGTTAAAAGTACAGCAATGCCACTTGACCTCTGACCTCTCTCTTAGTAAGACCACAAACGCTCTGTCATGCAAATTCCCGTATCACTATCAAAATCTAATCAAATCTTCCTTGACCAAAGTCCCACCTGTCTACAAAATCACCCCTGAAAACCTGGAAAATACCCAGAAAAATTCAGAAAGTCAGGAATAATCAAGACCTGTCAGGAATAACTGGAAAACAGGAAGAACTCTAAAAGTGAAAAGTTGTAAATAACTATAAATTTGAGAAATTATTTTGTCTGAAACATTGACAATTTCATGAAAATCCAGGGAGAAAAAACACAAAATGATGGAAATAATGTTAAAAAATCAAATTTTTGGACAATTTGTTGGTATCAGTGGATGGAGTATGACTACAGGGCTAAATGTTGTTAGCTTGTGTAGCATGTGTGGTCATGCAACATTGACTGAACCTGTCCTGTGTGTGTGTGTGTGTGTGTGTATGTGTGTGTGTTAGTAAGTAGGTGGNACTGAACCTGTCCTGTGTGTGTGTGTGTGTGTGTGTATGTGTGTGTGTTAGTAAGTAGGTGGCAGATTCCCGCAGCGCGTCAGATAATTTTTTTCAGAACATAGTCACTTTCTGTCCTGATTTTTTGTGTTTTTTTCTACTGCACTGGAAAATAAATCAGGTTTTTGGATCTTATTTGATCATCATTCTCTTGGTTGGGAGTTTTTTGCATTTTTTACTTTTCAATGAATTTATGCTTCATTTCTCACAAACTTGCCAATTTTCCTACTTTTGTTGAAAATAGCAAATTCATGATTGTAGAAAAATTTACAAGGAAATACATTTTAGAAACCTTGCAAACTTTCAGAAATGCCTAGAAGGATTTTTATTTAGATTTATAGTGAGTTAAGCAAATTTACAAAATCACTTTAGACTTCAGAGAGTTAAACGGGTGAAAATATTATTGGAAGAAGTAACATGATTAAGTTACAAACACTGAAATAACAATGGAGCAGAATGTTGTTCAGTTTGTCCATCTAACACAGAGCAAAATAAGCCAAATATTGATCAGAGTAACATGAAAAGCTCGATCTGAGATTCTGAATCAACACTTTGGGAAAAAAGCATCGTGGGGTTAAAGTATTTACATCTGGAGTCATTCTGAGATATGAACTTTTAGCCTCCTCTTCTCATTGGCCAATTGCTTAAATGATTAATGCACCACACAACAAAGCTACATCACAAACTTTGACCTCTTCTGGCTTAAGGCCACAGTATGCTTCATCTGAAATGCCTGTCAAAGAGTCAGGAGGTGTGGAAAGCTCTACTTTGATCCAATATTCTGTCTTTTTTGTAAGCTCTACTTTGGTCCAATATTCTCTTCTTTGACCTCTACTTTGGCCCAATACTCTCTCTTTATAAAGCTCTACTTTGGTCCAATACTCTCTTCTTTGAGCTCTACTTTGGTCCAATACTCTCTCTTTTTAAAGCTCTACTTTGGTCCAATACTCTCTCTTTTTAAAGCTCTACTTTGGTCCAATACTCTCTTCTTTGAGCTCTACTTTGGTCCAGTACTCTCTTCTTTGAGCTCTACTTTGGTCCAATACCCTCTCTTTTTAAAGCTCTACTTTGGCCCAATACTCTCTTCTTTGAGCTCTACTTTGGTCCAATATTCTCTCTTCTCTGAACTCTGGTTTTAGACTTGGCTCAGTTTGGTCAAATATTATGTGAATTAGCTAAAACCACTGTTGCATTTGAATTTTCACAATTACATGGGATCATTTGTTCATTCACAATGTTAACATAAACATGTTTAGGCTTGCTAGTTGCAGCGAAAAACGCAGAATTTTATGCTTTTTACAGAATTTGGATTATACAAAGGGTTTATTTTTTAGCGAATTTTTAAATGAGACCATTATAATAAAGTGATTTTGAGGAAATATCACTATTTTAAGCTCATTTTTGGTTATGTTTTTTTTACTTCCGTGTTTAGCACCTGTGATTAGTTCAAGGACCGTCGGAAATTTGAAAATCCGGCGATTATTTTGATGTTTAAAGTTTCTGGCTATGACAAATGGTGTAATTTTGGCGATTGTTTAAAGAAAAAATGATTTTCAAACCCGCCAGCCGGTTATAGTGTCTAGAGGGTAAAAGCTCTACTTTTGTCCAAAATTCTCTCTTCTTTAAGCTCTACTTTGGTCCAGTATTCTCTCTTCTCTGAAGTCTGGTTTTAGACTTGGCTCAGGTTGGTCAAATATTATGTGAATTATCTAAAACTGCTGTTGCATTTGAATTTTCACAATTACATGGGATCATTTGTTCATTCACAATGTTAACATAAACATGTTTAGGCTTGCTAGTTGCAGCGAAAAACGCAGAATTTTATGCTTTTTACAGAATTTGGATTATACAAAGGGTTTATTTTTTAGCGAATTTTTAAATGAGACCATTATAATAAAGTGATTTTGAGGAAATATCACTATTTTAAGCTCATTTTTGGTTATGTTTTTTTTACTTCCGTGTTTAGCACCTGTGATTAGTTCAAGGACCGTCGGAAATTTGAAAATCCGGCGATTATTTTGATGTTTAAAGTTTCTGGCTATGACAAATGGTGTAATTTTGGCGATTGTTTAAAGAAAAAATGATTTTCAAACCCGCCAGCCGGTTATAGTGTCTAGAGGGTAAAAGCTCTACTTTTGTCCAAAATTCTCTCTTCTTTAAGCTCTACTTTGGTCCAGTATTCTCTCTTCTCTGAAGTCTGGTTTTAGACTTGGCTCAGGTTGGTCAAATATTATGTGAATTATCTAAAACTGCTGTTGCATTTGAATTTTCACAATTACATGGGATCATTTGTTCATTCACAATGTTAACATAAACATGTTTAGGCTTGCTAGTTGCAGCGAAAAACGCAGAATTTTATGCTTTTTACAGAATTTGGATTATACAAAGGGTTTATTTTTTAGCGAATTTTTAAATGAGACCATTATAATAAAGTGATTTTGAGGAAATATCACTATTTTAAGCTCATTTTTGGTTATGTTTTTTTTACTTCCGTGTTTAGCACCTGTGATTAGTTCAAGGACCGTCGGAAATTTGAAAATCCGGCGATTATTTTGATGTTTAAAGTTTCTGGCTATGACAAATGGTGTAATTTTGGCGATTGTTTAAAGAAAAAATGATTTTCAAACCCGCCAGCCGGTTATAGTGTCTAGAGGGTAAAAGCTCTACTTTTGTCCAAAATTCTCTCTTCTTTAAGCTCTACTTTGGTCCAGTATTCTCTCTTCTCTGAAGTCTGGTTTTAGACTTGGCTCAGGTTGGTCAAATATTATGTGAATTATCTAAAACTGCTGTTGCATTTGAATTTTCACAATTACATGGGATCATTTGTTCATTCACAATGTTAACATAAACATGTTTGAAGTGATCTCAAAGTGGGAGCAGCTTGGTGTCAGTGGGTCAAACTGCTGCTGCTAAAGCCTGAACGCTGCAGAGTTATTTAGCCTGGAAATCTCCAGTTTCAGCTGCTCCTGGTCTGAAAAGCAGAAGACATGAACAGCAACCGACAGCACAGCGCTGGTGGTTTGGATCAGACACACACACACACACACACACACACACACACACACACACACACACGCACACACGGCCCAGCAGCTTGCCACCAGGTGTCAGAGTATGTGTGTGTATGTGTATGTCAGATTGGAGCCGGGCAGCTTTGAAATGTTGTGTGGATTAGTTGTCAAAGCAGAGTGTGTTGTGTTTGAGCTGCAGAGATGCACGCACGCACGTGTGCGCACACACACACACACACACACACATCGCTGCTGCTGTTCAGCCTGAATGAGCTTCAGCTGCACCGACTGAAACCAACAAGTACGTTTACTCATGTACTTAAGTCCATGTTTTGAGGTCCCATATTTGACTTGGTTCCATTTTGGAGACTTTCTGTCCTCCGCTACATTTCAGAGGAAAACCTTTTACTCCACTACTTACAGGTACCAGAAATTAAATTAACTGCAGTATCCAAATAAAAGAAATGGTGAAGAGAAGCTTTAGGTTCACTGTCAGATGAAAATCTTGTATCTCCAATTTTGAAGATTTTCATATTTTCATATCTGGTGAAGAGAAAAGAAAGGAAGGACTAAGAGCAAGAAGAAAGTAAAGAAGAAAAGAACAAGGAAGGAAGAAAAGGAAAAAAACAGAGAAAAACAGGAAAGGAAGGAAGGAAGGTGTACTCTATTTAAGTACACCTACCATTACTGGGACTTTGCTTAAATATTTCCAATGTAGAGACTTTCTATTCTTATTCCATTACTTTTTAGAGGGAAATATGGCTTGTTTTATTCCACATTTAACTGACGGCTGTGGTTTATTCTTTGCACATTTAGATTTTACATCACAAAGTTTTTCAGCCTCATTTCAGCTTAATGATACAATAACGTTTTCAATTTACTCAACATGTAGACCAGGGATGGAGAACTTTGACAAGGACGTTGGCTAATAAAATTTCATTCTCATGGTCAAATTTTCATTCTCACGGTCAAAGAGCACCACCATGTGGCCATTTATAAAGCATTTTACATTCTTGACTCCTGAACTGGCCGAAACTTTCTGGAATCAAAATTTTTTCTAGTTTTCTTTCTTGTTTATAGAATTTATTTTTCTCTGTTTTAAATTTTTTTTCCTACTATTAAGAATTTTCTCAAAACAATTTTTGGCAGGTTGGTCAGAAATGTCAGATGTTCACAAGCCAAAATGTGTCATCCTGCATGGTAAAGGATTTATTATAGTGATGATTTTAGGAGGCAAATAAAAGGAAATTTCAAAGAAAAGCAAAACTGCAAAATCCTTTCAGACTGTAGAGTTTTAATAAGGAAAAAGGCAATCTGAAGATAAAAACAAAATGAATTCTGCTTCTGTTTTGATTTGCAGGTTTCTTGACGCTGTGTATTCTCAGCCAGTGTGTGTTTTAGTGGGTGTCCGTTGTACTGTTCATTTATACCCAACCTCTTTTGTTACACCCAACTCAACAAAACACCATCAGACAGCAGCTTACTATGTTCCTACAAAATGAAATGTCTCTTTTCATTCAAAAATATTTTTTAAGTGTTTATGATGCATTATTAATGATGCAAAATGTAAAATTTAATAATATTGTAAACAGTGACCCAGTGGTGTCACTGGGGTTGCTGTCACCTGGTGCAGTATCTCTGTGACAGGTGGGTTCAGAGCTGGTACCGACAATTCAAGTTGTTGACGTGTGTGTGTGTGTGGGGGGGGGGGNGGACACGAACCGGGAGTTTTTTGTTTTTTTATCGCTTTCTCTCTGCTTTCACTTTCTAAGGATGCCCGAGTTAAGGAGTGTGACAGCTGTTATGCTGTTATAATGGTACCAAGGGGGGAGGGGGGCAGATGAACAGGGAGTCCGCCCCCCACCAGGTGACACCGGGNGCACCCCCCCGCATCCCTTTTGTGACGCCTCTGCAATAACCTCTAATCCTGTGCGGTTTTAGTTTTCATTGAATTTATCTTTTATTTACACCTATAAGCAGCAATGTTACGTGACTGTGCTGGAATCATACGGCAATCAGATTTCTATAGATTCTAGAATCTTTACTGAATCTGCATTTTTAGGGAATTAGTTTCAAGATTTTTAAAAAATTCTATTTAAATAATTTTAAAAATTTTCTCAAAATTTTCATTTTACATTACTTTGATCTTTTCTAAATTCATATACTGCACTTCCCCATATTTGTGTGTCTTCCAGAAAAACTAAAAACTGTGTGGACAGAGCCCATAGGTCAGTGGGGCCCTTGGCGAGATGTTGAAAATGGGCTTCACCATCATAATTTAACCCCTATTCAGCTGAATCACCATTTTTCCATTCTCACATGACTTTTGCCAATTGCTGTTCCCCACACATGAGTGTTGGGATCCTGAAGCTCGGCTGTGAACAGAAGTCCATCCAACTGATGATGTCGTAGCCTGCTGGTGTTTGCTGTGTGTCCAGCTGGCTCCCTTCCCACGGTGCAGCGTGCTAACCCCAACCCCAACCCTAACCCTAACCCTAACCAATGGCACAGTTATCTATAAGCTATACAGTACATCTCTAACTAGTAATATTGACAACATATTTTGACATCAGTCTACATAGATAACTTTATTTAGTCCTTTTTAATTTCAGAGTCATGCAAGAAAATGCACTTTATTCCACTGTTTGCCTTTACATTCACAAAGTTCGCTTCCACGGGCGCTGCCATGTTGAGTGACGTCATCCTCGTTGAAGTCGGAGTAGATGGATTTGGTTTGATTTTCCAAGTCAGAGTTCTGACTTCAAGTCATTCCAACGCTTTTTTTTTTTTTTTTTNTTTTTTTTTTTTTTTTCCCAAGTAGGAGGTCGGAAAAACTTGAATTCCAAGTTGTCTTGAACGCAGCAATAGTATGGAGCTATCATATGAATTAATGCTATTAACAGTGCTGCCAACTTTTTTTGGAATACTCTGGAGTGAGATTTTTTTTGGGGGGGGGGG
>VXCM01008783.1:0-15811 GCA_014773175.1 Lucifuga dentata
TAGTTAGGCTATAGTAAGTGTATAGTAAGTGTATTGTAAGTGTATAGTAAAGCTATAGTAAGTGTAAAGTAAGACTATAGTAAGTGTATAGTAAGATTATAGTAAGTGTATAGTAAGACTGTGGTAAGTGTATAGTAAGGCTATAGTTAGTGTATAGTAAGACTATAGTAAGTGTATAGTAAGACTATAGTAAGTGTATAGTAAGACTATAGTAAGTGTATAGTAAGACTGTGGTAAGTGTATAGTAAGGCTATAGTTAGTGTATAGTAAGACTTTCGTAAGTGTATTGTTAGGCTATAGTAAGTGTATAGTAAGTGTATTGTAAGTGTATAGTAAAGCTATAGTAAGTGTATTGTAAGACTATAGTAAGTGTATAGTAAGATTATAGTAAGTGTATAGTAAGACTATAGTAAGTGTATAGTAAGGCTATAGTAAGTGTATAGTAAGACTATAGTAAGTGTATAGTAAGATTATAGTAAGTGTATAGTAAGACTATAGTAAGTGTATAGTAAGTGTATAGTAAGTGTATAGTAAAGCTATAGTAAGTGTATAGTAAGGCTATAGTAAGTGTATTGTAAGTGTATAGTAAAGCTATAGTAAGTGTATAGTAAGGCTATAGTAAGTGTATTGTAAGTGTATAATAAAGCTATAGTAAGTTTATAGTAAGGCTATTGTAAGTGTATAGTAAAGCTATAGTAAGTGTATAGTAAGGCTATAGTAAGTGTATTGTAAGTGTATAGTAAAGCTATAGTAAGTGTATAGTAAGGCTATAGTAAGTGTATTGTAAGTGTATAGTAAAGCTATAGTAAGTGTATACTAAGACTATAGTAAATGTACAGTAAGTGTATAGTAAGGCTATAGGAAGTGTATTGTAAGTGTATAGTAAAGCTATAGTAAGTGTATACTAAGACTATAGTAAATGTATAGTAAGTGTATAGTAAGGCTATAGGAAGTGTATTGTAAGTGTATAGTAAGGCTATACACTGTATATAGTCGAATATAAGTCGACCTGCTGATGTTCCATCAATTTATTAGTTTAGCAAATTCCCTGTGTTTCTGGGTATTGTCATAGTATTCCTGTGATTTTCTGAAAATAATCCACGTACCGGTAAACATGATATTTATTTCAGCAGCTGATCACTGTAACTGACGGATCACGGCTTACTGGCCGCCGCTAAATGTGCTGATAAGATGTTTAGTCAGGAAATACATCATTCTAAGGTATGATTAAACTATTTTCCATGCATAGGATTGCTACACCTTGAAATTTTCTTCTCTGGGATCTGATTTGAATTTCTCATGTATAAATCGACCCCCGATTTGCATTGTGAAGTTTGGTAAAAAAACAAACAAAATAAAAATGGCGCATACTCTAGTATATACTGTATATATTTTTACATATTTGATAACAACCATGAGACAGATGCAGTGTCATGAGCCTCTCTCTCTCTCTCTCTCTCTCTCTCTCTCTCTCTCTCTCTCTGTCTCTCTCCGTGGGGTTTCTGTCCATACAGATCGCGTGTCGCTCCAGGCAGCGAGCTGCGTGGAGAAAATCCAGGAACTGATCCTGGACCTGCTGTCCAGGGTTTGTGGGTCCCAGGGCGGAGCTGCGCGTGGGGGATCGCAGCGTTTCGGCCGCCTGTTGGGCCGCCTGACAGAGCTGCGGACTCTCTGCCACAACTACCTCCTCCTGACGAGACAGCAGCAACGCGCACACTGAGGGAGAACACTTCACCACATCATCATCTCTGCAACAAAGCATCAGAGTTTCTCTCCTTTCCTCTGCTTTGTTTATTTAGAATTGCCTATTATCTTTAAAAAAAAAAAAAAAAAAAANAAAAAAAAAAAAAAAAAAGGACTGAAGATCGTTGTATTTTGTTAAGGCAAAGCTGATTAGGCCATTTTATACCTGTATGATACAACATATATGCTAACTGTGCTGAAATAAAATGTAAATGCAAAGATTGATCTGTTTGATCCATCTATTAACAAGCAAAAGTTAAAAAAGTTAAAAACCAAGTGTTCAAGTTGAACTTGAACATAAAGGTTGTGAGCATTGTGAGAGAGAAATCTGTTATCTTTCTATTATAGAGAGAAATCTATTATCTATCAATATTATAATCTATCTATATATTTAATCTATCTGTTAACAACCACACCAGGCTATACTAAGTGTATAGTAAGACTATAGTAAGTGTATAGTGAGACTGTAGTAAGTGTATAATAAGTGTATAGTAAGTATACAGTAAGACCATAGTAAGTGTATAGTAAGACTATAGTAAGTTTATAGTAAGTGTATAATAAGTGTATAGTAAGACTATAGTAAGTTTATAGTAAGTGTATAATAAGTGTATAGTAAGACTATAATAAGTGTATAGTAAGACTATAGTAAGCGTATAGTAAGGCTATAGTAAGTATATAGTAAGACTATAGTAAGTGTATAGTAAGTGTGTAATAAGTGTATAATTAGTGTATAGTAAGACAATAGTAAGTGTATAATAAGGCTATAGTAAGTGTATAGTAAGGATATTGTAAGAGTATAGTAAGGCTATAGTAAGTGTATAGTAAGTGTGTAATAAGTGTATAATTAGTGTATAGTAAGACAATAGTAAGTGTATAATAAGGCTATAGTAAGTGTATAGTAAGGATATTGTAAGAGTATAGTAAGGCTATAGTAAGTGTATAGTAAGTGTGTAATAAGTGTATAATTAGTGTATAGTAAGACAATAGTAAGTGTATAATAAGGCTATAGTAAGTGTATAGTAAGGATATTGTAAGAGTATAGTAAGGCTATAGTAAGTGTATAGTAAGTGTGTAATAAGTGTATAATTAGTGTATAGTAAGACAATAGTAAGTGTATAATAAGGCTATAGTAAGTGTATAGTAAGGATATAGTAAGAGTATAGTAAGGCTAATAGTAAGTGTATAGTAAGGTTTTAGTAAGGCTATAGTAAGTATATAGTAAGGCTATAGTAAGTATAGTAAGGTTATAGTAAGGCTATAGTAAGTATAGTAAGACTATAGCAAGTTTATAGTAAGTGTATAATAAGTGTATAGTAAGACTAATAAGTGTATAGTAAGACTAGTAAGTATATAGTAAGGCTATAGTAAGTGTATAGTAAGGCTATAGTAAGTATAGTAAGACTATAGCAAGTTTATAGTAAGTGTATAATAAGTGTATAGTAAGACTAATAAGTGTATAGTAAGAATATAGTAAGTGTATAGTAAGACTATAGTGTGTACTAAGACTATAGTAAGTGTATAGTAAGACTACAGTAAGTGTATAGTAAGACTATAGTAAGTGTATAGTAAGACTATAGTAAGTGTTTAGTAAGTGTATATTAAATGTTTAGTAAGTGTATAGTAAGGCTATAGTAAGTGTACAATAAGACTATAGTAAGTGTATAGTAAGTGTATCGTAAGAATATAGTAAGTGTATAGCAAGGCTATAGTAAGTGTATAGTAAGACTATTGTAAGTGTTTAGTAAGTGTATAGTAAGAATATAGTAAGTGTATATTAAATGTTTAGTAAGTGTATAGTAAGGCTATAGTAAGTGTATAGTAAGGCTATAGTAAGTGTACAATAAGACTATAGTAAGTGAATAGTAAGTGTATCATAAGAATATAGTAAGTGTATAGTAAGGCTATAGAAAGTGTATAGTAAGACTATAATAAGTGTTTAGTAAGTGTATAGTAAGACTATAGTAAGTGTATATTAAGACTGTAGTAAGTGTATAATAAGTGTATAGTAAGGCTATAGTAAGTGTATAGTAAGACTATAGGAAGTGTACAGTAAGGCTATAGTAAGTGTATAGTAAGTGTACAGTAAGACTGTAGTAAGTGTATAGTAAGGCTATAGTAAGTGTATAGTAAGGCTATAGTAAGTATATAGTAAGACTATAGTAAGTGTATAGTAAGGCTATATTAAGTATATAGTAAGTGTATAGTAAGTGTACAGTAAGACTATAGTAAGTGTATAGTAAGACTAGTAAGTTTATAGTAAGAATATAGTAAGTGTACAGTAAGGTTATAGTAAGTGTATAGTAAGTGTACAGTAAGACTATAGTAAGTGTATAATAAGTGTGTAATAAGTGTATAATAAGTGTATAGTAAGACTAATAAGTGTATAGTAAGACTATAGTAAGTGTATAGTAAGACTATAGTAAGTGTATAGAAAGATTATATTAAGTGTATAGTAAGACTATAGTAAGTGTATAGTAAGACTATAGTAAGTGTATAGTAAGACTATAGTAAGTGTATAGTAAGACTATAGTAGTGTGTAGTAAGACTAATTTTTTCTCGCCAATTTGTTGATTTTTTTCTTGCAAACATAAATTGTTTTCTTGCTAATTTGTGTTCGCATAAATGTTTTTTCGTGCTTTTTTTTGCCCTCACAAATTAGATTTTTCACTTAAAAATTAAGAGTTTTTGTCTCAGATTTGTGAATTTTTTCTTACTACTTTATGAGTTTTTTTTCCTTGCAAATTAGATTTTTCTCAGATCATTACCTTCCATCTTGGTTTTATTCTAAGGCCCTGACACACCGTCGTATCGAATGAACTTCATCTCTGTTCTCAGAAATCACTGAACTCTTTTCCACGTGAGTTTCTGGAGAAATTGTTCCTGCTCAAATCTCTGCTGTTAAAGGACCATACCAACCATTATGCATGTCTCCACCGGGGAATATAGTCCCAAAAGAAGACCTGCATTTATGGAAAAATTTAAAGGACCGTGACTTCATAAGGCTGTGTAAATATTAGCAGGAGAAACATGGATTTTTAAGGTGGGTGTATAGCTTGAATATTTGATTTTAAAAGATTAAGAGATTTTGCAATGATTGATGACGACCGCAATGATTGTCAGTAACGTAACGTATGAAAATTGAATATATTAGGCTCAAACATGCAAAATGGTTGGTNGATTGTCAGTAACGTAACGTATGAAAATTGAATATATTAGGCTCAAACATGCAAAATGGTTGGTATAGTCCTTTAAAAGAGCTAAACACAAAAAACGCCAGACTGTGCTAAGTATTCAAAAAGATCTTTAATAGAGCATTTATTTCCCAAAATGAGAAAATACTGTTCCAAAGTATTTGGTGACAAGGTAAAATATGCAGGTTGCACAAGCTTATAAACGTGTATTTTTCCATTGATGAACGTCGTAAGAACACTCGACAATAAATAGAATTGTTTACTGCGGATGAAGCGGTTGGTCTTGATTAAAAGCCAACATCAACACAAACCAAAAAAAAATTCATTATCATTAAAATGCTGGCTGCATGTTTTTATGGTTTAAATAAGATTTAATTTCACCAATATAGCTTTATTTCTATACTGTCTTCCATAAATAAATTATTTCTCTCTGTATCAAAAAAAGAGAATTCAAATATAAAGAGCGATCGTTTCATTGTGCTTGGCGCTCGGATGCTCGCAGCACAATAAAATTACATCACAGACGAGCGAAATCCACATCAGAAATTATTTCATCCTCCACAAATATACACAGCCGGTCTGACCCCGGCAGGCTGATTGAGTGACGCATTTAAAACAGCAACGTTAAATTAAAGTGGGCAGGATAATACACACATATGTACACAAAGTGTGCCTGTGTCATATACAAGTGTTTCTGTAAAAAGGTTAAAATGTAAAAGCTTCTGTATAAAAGATGGCAGTGATGCCTTCAAACGTCTTCTGACCATTTCATTTCTTGGCAGTAGCATGATATAAAATAGAGGGAATTCTTTCACGCTTTCATCCAGTCACGCAACTTCAGCGTGGCGGAGGCGGCGTTTAACCTCAGGAAATCCACACACACACACGGAATCAGTGCTCACGGACCCACAAGTGACTTCATTCATGTGTGGAGCTCCACGTCCACGTGTGACGCTTTCCCACTAGTGGTTAGTAAAGGCCTACAATCCTGAAACTCGGTCCTCCGCTGCTTTAAGACAAAGAGGAAATGCATAGTGGCTTACTGCGGGGCTCAGCGTCGCCCTCTACAGGAAGTTGGAGGTGACGAAGCCTTGGCTGTGGCTGACGCGGCTCTGGTGGATCATGGCACGGTCGTAGGCCACCTGCACGGACTTGCGGCTGCTGGTCTTGCGGCCCTCCATCATGCGCAGCTTGTCTGCCGTGTCATCGACACCCAAATGTGTCACCTTATCACGCGGGAGCCACTGCCTGCACCCCAAAAGACAAAAAAAAAAAAAGACTGATTAAAGGACAATACGGGTTTCATTTCATTTGTTTTCCTTTAGGCTCACTCCTCCATACTCTCCAGGGTAAAAGAACAAATGAAAAAACAACACACACGCAACAACCAAAGACAAACCAAAACTCTTTGCACAAGTCGATTACATTTAGAAATTAAAAGTTGCACAATATTTTCTTAATAAATTTAAGCAAATCAAACAAATCTTCAACATTTCTTGAGCCCATCAACTTTTAAATTGTTTTCAAAACTAGGACTGACTATAATATCTTTTAATTACCGTATATACTCGAGTATAAGCCGAGTTTTTTTTTGTTTTTTAAACAAATGTCACAACGCAAATGGGGGGTCGGCTTATACATGAGAAATTCAGATCAGATCCCAGAGAAGGAAATTTCCAGGAGCAGAAATACTACCATTACCACTACCCATGAAAACAGTTTAATCAGACCTTAGAATGATGTATTTCCTGACTAAACATCTTATTCAGCACATTTTATGGTGGCCAGTAAGCCGTGATCCGTCAGTTACAGTAATCAGCTGCTGAAATAAATATCATGTTTACCGGTACGTGGATTATTTTCAGAAAATCACAGGAATACTATGACAATACCCAGAAACACAGGGAATTTGCTAAACAACATGAAGGAACAACATCAGGAAGTCGGCTTATAGTTGAGTAGTAATTTATTTTTATCCTCCTCAAAAACAGAACAAATAAGCACATAATGAAAGTGGTCACCATGATCACCTGTCAAAAAGTTCACGTTTTGAGTGTATTATCACGCAGATATCTACACTCTGAAACAGGCAAGTTATGACTCCTGTACTGATTTACACATAAATTCTGTCAAATAAGCTCAACAAAACCAAAATAACTTTAAACCATCTATAATTATCACATAAAGTCTTACTATGTGCCAACTCTGTAAATCCATGTGGTGATTTTACATGTTTAAGCCTAATAAAGATACATGCTATGTTACTGTCAACCAATTTCCAAAACATAAAACCATATTTTAGGTTTCCTGCTGTTTTGGTTCAGGTGATACACACCTTAAAATTCAACGTTCCGCCTGCTAACATGGAATTGGTTATTTATTTAATTAGACTAGGACGATGCACATTAATGAACAATCAAAATGTAATATGCCAGATCTTGTCTTGGCTGACTAATTTTCATCTGTAGTCCCATGCTAAGATGCTAAAATGCTAAATGCTAAAATCTATTGTACACAAACCTTTATGAGTTCCACATTTTCAGTTTCTGAATTATTCAACTTCCTTAAGGAACCATCTCAGCCGTAGTTTCATGACTGTTTTTAGGGCAGCATGTTAGCTTAGCGGTTACAATCCTGCTTCAACTCCACAAACTGACCACAACGCCCTGTGGTTCTGCACCTGACCTCTGACCTCTGACCTCCCTGCAGCATGAATGAAGCGCCGCACTGCTTTTCATCGTGTTTGACTCTCACCACGTCCGCTTGTTGTCGAAGAACAGCACCAGGTAGAGCCTCTCGCCCGCCTCCTCCTGCCTCTGCTTGCCCAGGCAGAGGACGTCTTTGGGGGGGACGGGGATGGGCACGCCGTTATGCAGCAGACCCTCCTCAGGCATGTCCGGGTCGATGATCTGGGACAAACATACCATCATGTCAAAAGGCAGCTTGTTGGGCAGAACGAAATAAATTATTTTCCATTCAAATGGTCTTGAATGAAAGGTTTTTGTTTTTTAAATCACATTTTTGTAAATAAATGATATTTTATATTCATATGGAGTTATCATGTTGGTTTGGTGTCACCACATTTGTGGAAATACAACAAATGGTGGAAAAGCTGCTGTATGGTCCACATGGATAGATGCATCTCAGCCCAACAAACAGCAGAAAAAAAAAAGAGTTTCTANTTTTTTTTTTTTTTTTTTTTGCACATGAAGAAAATTTGGTTCCATTAGACTAATTCATTCATAAGATAGAACAGTTTTTGATGAGCCACGCCCACTCAACACTGGCAGCCAATTTACACAAAATGGTAAGGACATATATACACACACTCACATGTATGTATATATATATAAAGAAATAACTTTTTCCTGCTTCATCTACATGCAAAATTTTTTATCAATTGAGACAAAAATTATAGGAGGAGATACAAATATGTATATATATATATATATATATATATATATATTGGAAAACAATTCAAAATAGAAGAATGTCTAGCTGGAAATGGGCTGAATAGTTGCTGAGATTTTGAACGCATCTCTTAAGTTTTGTTGCTGCAACTTCTAGAGTTTCTGAGATCCAGATGCTTTTAAAGAAGAATAAAATTATAATAATTTTCTGAACAATTCTCAGAGGATTCCTTTGGGCTTGGAACCCTAAAAATGTGTATTTACAGACAGCTTCAAATTTAACTTCCAGCTGCTGGTTACCAGAGCAGGATAGGAAGGATATCCTCGACATTTGGCCCAGACCAGATCCAGAGGCTCCAGCTCCGTCTCATCCTCAGACGTTTGGCTGCTGTTAGCTGCATGAGCACAGCAAAAGATAATTAATAAAGCTTAATATTTAAAAATTAAACCTTATATCTTGATCAGTTTCCTCTCCATTAATGCTGACAAAGGCTTTACGTTGTTGTGTTCATTTAAAGGCCGACAGTTGTTCGTGATATGTTGCATAAATCCACCCAATCAGAATCATGTAACTCATGATCACAAACAGCAAAATACTGACTTCCTTATATACAGAAATAATCTCTCTGTTCTTTTTTTTTTAAAGACAGAAGCGATGGACAGAACCATTTGTTTGGTTTAAGAAACTGAATGATCTTAATATTTGAAGGCAACAAAGGTGACAAGCATCAATCTGGAATAACAGAGCAAGAAAAGCAAAAGTAGTATTAATATCTTTACAGACAAAACAGTTTTAAAAATACGTTAAAAAAACTGATGTCTGCAGAGGAGACATAAAAAGACTGAGAAAAGACGTACCGGTGTAATCCAAGTCTCCGTTGATGATTTCCAGGAAGGGAACTTTGGAAAGAGCCGGTTTCCCGAGGCTTCGTTTGGGAGGTGAGCTGCTGCTGCCAGACAAAAATTACAACCATCAACAAGAGACGTCAGCGAGGACGTGACGATAACGGACAGACAGCAGTAACGTCAGCAGCCTTTCTTACGTTTCTTTGTGGAGGACTGGACACGGGCTATGCTCAGAGTCGGACCCGCCGTCTTTGTGCTTGTTGAAACCGTTTGTCAGTCCTGGAAGAAAAAGAGGTAAATCTCAAAACAGCTGCTAATGAAGTGGAAACACAAAGAAGAAAGCAGGCAGAATTTAAAGGACCATACTGATGATTGTGCATGTTTGAGCCCAATATATACAATCTAATAAATCTAATACATTAAGTAACTTAATTTTAGCATTTCAAAACAGATTCAACACAGAGGTACACAGAAGAAAATGTACGCCTCCACCAGGGAATATAGTTCCAGGAGAAGACGGCTTTTATCAAGAAATTAAAATGACCTTCTACAATCGTGCAATGTGTTAACAGGCGGAATGTTGAATTTTAAGATGGATTCATTACCTGAACATTTGACTTTAAAAGATTAGGGGATTTGGCAAATTAACAGCAAAACTAAAATCCAGTTATATGTTTTTGGGAAATAAGGTTAAAACATGCAAAATCACCGGTATGGTCCTTTAAACTCAGAGCCTCATGTCAGTAACTCAGTCGACTCACCGCTTTCCAGTGTCAGGTTTGGTGTTTTCTCCAGCTCGCCGTCTGAGCAGACATCTTGCGTGGGCTGTTTGTGTGTGTTGAGGGTGGGGGTTCCTGGGCTTTTCTGTGGGGTCTTGGATGGCGTGGAGGATGGCGTGGAGGATGGCGTGGAGGATGGCGTGTTTGCTGTGGAGTTCAATCCTGGAGGGGTGTTGCTCATACTCTCCTCCTTCGGCCCGTTTCCATTCAGCAAAGGATTGTCTCTTTCTCTGAACAGCTTAGCTCCAATTTTTGCTTTCTTGAACAACACGGAGGTGCGTCTGCCAACGCCCCCCGTGACGGGCCGCGGGGGGGTGCCGAGCTCCGGCAGGCCATTAGCCACAGCTGGCCTTTCGCCGTGCAAACTGGGAGGCGGCGACGCTGGCCGCTCCTCTGCTTTAGTGCAATTAATGTTCCCTGCGGCGCCGTCTGAGAGGTCGCTGTCCAGCTTGAGGCGTTTGCAGGGCCAGGAGGAAGGCTGGGGCTCCCCTGTGATTGGCCGCAGGGTGGGAGGCTCCAGAGGCGTGTCCTCCTGCCGTGGAGGCGGAGCTGGCCCGGTAGGTTCCAGTGTTGGAGGTGAAGTGGATTTGAGGTCTTCTATAAGACGAGAGAGGGGGGAAAAAAAATGAAGTTTAATTTTACCAAGAGAGTTAATCTGAAATGAAAGTCCATTTAGTTATGGATGTGGTGGCGTCATAATCACACAGGAAATGGTGTCAACTGTCAATGATTGATTTATTTCAGCCATTCTAGCATTCTGAACAGTCCGTTTTCCGTCGATACCAAACACCTGATCAACACAAGTGAATAAACACTTTTGCTCTCACAACTGTAAAGTGAATGTACACCAACATGGCAGAGACGCATGAGTAAGGCCGGAGTCACATGCTAAGCGTTAGCACTGCGCTGACCTGGCGCTCCATTATTGTGTATTGGGAGCTGAGCGGTGACTCCTAACGTCACGTCACGCCATCTTGAGCGCCACCATGACGCTCGGATTCTCCGTTTTGAAGCGGTGCTCAAAGTTAATTTAAATGAACTTTTAAACATAATTTTCTTATTTTATTTATTTATTCATTTATTTTATTTATGTATTTTTTTTCTCTTTTTTTCATTGTGAATTTTTTTTGTTGTTGCACTGGTTTATGTGATGTGTTATTTTTGTTAAAACTTTGTTAAAAAACTCAAAATAAAATATAAAGTTCATTTAATTAAATCAACTTTGACCTTACTGATGCTGACCTTTCCAACGCGCAACCAATCAGAGCGCTGCTGTATGTCACATAACCAGAAGCACCACAACAATGGAGGAGAAGCTTATAATCTATAGATACAACACAACTTTAAAAGTGTATCACGATCTGGTAAAAAAAAAAAAAAAAAAAANAAAAAAAAAAAAAAAAAAGGCGTTTGCTTGGTGAAATATCAGCAGTCAGACAGAAACATCAGGTTTGGAAATTGTTAATATATGTCTGAAATGTGAGGTTTATGCACCACATTCACCATTTTTTCGCTTTTCTTCTCCTAATAAGAAGAGCAGTTTTGTTTTTTGCGATGTCCATGTCGCTACCCGAGTCGAAACTGAACTCCGACTTTAACCACGAATGTGCAAAGATTGTGTGTAGGCTACATCCTGACTTTACAGTCCACGGTAACCGTTAAACCGTCATTAGCATCAAGCACTTCCTGTCAGCACGAGGTTGAGTGGCGCTGCTCAGACTCCGCTCATGTGCAGCAGAACGCTGAACGCCCAGGTCAGCGGCAACGCTAACGCTTAGCATGTAAATCTGGCCTAACGTGTCAGAGATCACAGCTGGTCTCCTCTACATAGCAACAGACTATCTGACTCTCCTGCTGTCATACGTGGGATGATCATGGCATGACTGTACGTGGCCAATGGAGAGTGGTGAGTCCATGAGAGTGATGTATAGAAGAGGTGCAGACAGAGTGCACTTGGAGAGAGGAGTTGTGAGGCAGCCGTGGCTAACGAGACTCTGTGGGCCCCTACTTACTAGACTGGAGACAGTGGGGTGGTTGGGGTTGGTGCGTGGGGGGGACCCTGGCTCAATTACCTGAGGACAATGTTCCGTTAGCTCATGTTCACAACTGGTCTCATTGAAAAAAAGTGGCTTTTTTTTTTTTTAACCCTCTGGACCCCAAGCACGTTCTGGGCGGTTTTTGCTCCTGTCACGTTTTTATCACTGTGGTTCATTTTTCACTGTAGCTGCAAATCCTGCAGCTCTATGGAAGCAGCACAATCATGGCTATATGTAGGAAGAACTCAAAAATGTCTAAAATAAATAAAAAAAAATTGAAAATAGATGTAATCTATATATACACCATTTTTCCAAGTGCCCACAAGTGTTACTAATACTGGAAAAATAAAAAAGGGCCTGTACATACTGAACTATTTACATTTTTATAACCTATAATCTGTATAATCAATAGGCTTAGTGTGCCTACTGCATGTGCATTCAACCAATGACTATCTGAATTGTTGTCATGTGACTGTTAAAGAGAGCAGAGGCGCTCCAGGCTTGCTAGTTGCGGCAAAAAACACAGAATTTGTTGCTTTTTACAGAATTTGGATTGTACAAAGGGTTTATTTTTAGCAAATTTTTAAATGAGACATTTATAATAAAGTGATTTTGAGGAAATATCACTATTCTAAGCTTAGATTTGGTTACGTTTCCTTACGGAAGTGTTAGACACACACGGTTAGTTTAAGGACCGTTGGAAATTTGAAAACCCGACGATAATTTTGATTTTTAAAGTTTCTGGCTATGATGAATGGTGTAATTTTGGCGATTGTTTACAGAAAACATGCCTTTCAAACCCGCCAGCAGGTTTTGGGGTCCAGAGGGTTAAAAAGATGCATGCATTGGTAATTTCATACGTGTTAAAATGCACATGCTTTCCTCACCCACCTTTATCAGAGGACGACAGGCCATTGTCTTCCTTGGAATCTTTTTCCTCGTCCTCCTCCTCGTCCTCGTCTTCTTCTTTCAGATGCCCGTTGTGCAGCGTGTGGCGGGGGTGCTGCTGGCCCTGCTTTAAGCGGATGCTGTTGATTTCGCGGCGCAGCAGTCGGATGCGTCGGCTTCGGGCTCCGCTGCCTCGCATGGAGGTGACGAAGTCCAGCTTGTCCAGCAGCTCCTTCNCGGCTTCGGGCTCCGCTGCCTCGCATGGAGGTGACGAAGTCCAGCTTGTCCAGCAGCTCCTTCAGCTGCTCCTCCACCGTCATGTGAAGCCGGTTCTCTGGATTCAGCACGCTGTCAACTGCACAGGACCGGAAAAGTGTGTTTTTGAGGGTGCAACAAACACAGATTTAAGACTGTAATGTTTGGATTTAAACTGGCATTAGTTTAACATCTTTAAATGACCACCATCAGGCCAAACATGGCTAAATTTTCAATGTGAAATTTAAAACTTCCAAGTGTCTGTGAATTGTTTTACAGAGCAAAACTTTACCAAACTTAATTTGACATCTTTTCTCAGTTCTTGCATAAGAAAAGAGAGAATAAAAACTCACTACAAGCGCTAGACTAAAACAAAAATGCTTTTTGTAAGGAAAGTCAAAATATTTCAACATAAATCAACTTGTTCTCTTAATTTTGTTCATTCATTTGATTTATTGTCATTTTGTTTTTTCATCGCCATCTGTGAGGGCATAAATAAAGGTTTGAATGAATGAAAACTCACTACTGTCAGACAATGTGGAAAAAAAAAACAAAAAAGACTTAAACAGCAATGCAGCAGTCGTCTGTATAGGTGTGTTTGTGTGTTAGTTCCTCGGTTCTCAATCCTGGTCTTTAGGAGTTGTAACCCTGCATATTTTCCATCTCTCGGCTCTTCCGATGCCTCTTCAGCTAAACCAGGACTTTTCTTTGATAAGGAGTTGGTGCGAACAGATCTTGATTGTCTAATGCTGCATTCACAGACCTCGGAACTCAGATTTTTCAAACTTCTCACTTGGAAAAATGCGTTGGAACAGCACTTGAAGTCGGAGCTCCGGCTGGGAAACTCGGATTAAAATGATCTACCCTGACTTACAGAGTATGATGTCATCAACATGGCGGCACCGTGGAAGTGAGCTTTGTGAATGGAAATGATCAGCTAAAAGGCGAGTAAAGTATTTTTTCTTGAGTGAAATTGAAAGAAAAAGGTCAGAATATATATCGCCATGGTAACTATCTATTTTGTATAATAACTGTTTGCCATTGATATGTAAGTGTAAATAATTTCATAATATTACTTCTCTGCACAAAGTTTAATACCCACTGTGATTAATATCATTGTAAAACAACCAGACACAGTCCTGTAGTCTAACTTTACTTTAGTTAGCATTTATTACTAAGCTTAATTAATTTTACATATTTATTGGTGTTTATGCTTTTTTGATGACATTTGGCTGGAATGGTTTGAGGTTGGAACTTCCAACTGGGAAAAATTCGACTTCCGAGGTCTGTGAATGCATCATAAACACAAACCATTTAGCTAATCAGGTGTGGGTCGAGCAGGAAGAACCTCGGCATTAACCCTGTGATAGATTGGAGAGAGAGAGAGAGAGAGAGAGAGAGATAAGCGCATGGCTGTGACTCACCGTCGTCCCATGTGCAGCTGTAAAAGTCCAGTTTCTGAGGAGATTCAGGTAGGTGCATGCCGGTGTGTGCGTCCAGGCCGGTGCTGCTGGCTTGTCGCTGGGCGTGGCGCAGCACGGCTCCCCCGAGGTCCCGGAGACGCAGCGCGGCCCGGTGGAAGACCGTGTCCTTAGTATTGTACAGGAGGCAGTTGGACACCATGAGGTTGAAGTCGGCCTCCAGATCGGCAACGGAGCGGTAAGCGTGTTTCTCCAGCTTACAGCGCATCGTGGAAAAGTCCATAGGCTGGCTGACGAACTCCAGGTAATCTGGGACCTGCAGACGACACGTAACCTTGTGCGAGTTAGTGAGTCTTGTATGTGTATGTACTGCAAATACCACAATGTAGTAATCACAATCAAATTCAGTATATTTTGTTGCTAACCCATTACTTGTGGCAAATTTGATTTCCTTTAATTCAGACATAGTTATAAAAAATGTTTCTTAAAGGACCATACCACCCATTTTACAAGTTTGAGCCTAATATATTCAATTTTCATATATGTAACGCGTTACTGACAATCATTTCCCAAAGCATACTACTGGAACGGTGAATTAAAAATGTTTTTCCTACCTTCCAGACCTCCATTGGTTTCAGTTCATTCTCTATTAAAATCAACTTGTTGATACTGTAAACGTTCTTGGGATAGGTAATCCATCATCACCAACAAGACGTGTATTCAGGTTTTTTTAGAAGTTATGTAATTTTAGTGTTTAAGCTCAATAAAAAGCGTGGAGTGAATGTATGCCTCCACCGGGGAATATAGTCCCAAAAGAAGACCTGTGTTTATGGAAAAATTTAAAGGACCGTGACTTCATAAGGCTGTGTAACTATTAGCAGGAGAAACATGGATTTTTAAGGTGGGTGTATCACTTGAATATCTGATTTTGAAAGATTAAGAGATTTAGCAAAATATCAGGAAAGCTGAAATACGGTTTTATGCTTTGGGAAATGATTGTCAGTAACATAACACATGTATGAAGATTGAATATATGAGGCTCAAACATGCAAAATGAATTGAATGGTCCTTTAATCTTGTGAGACGAACTATTAAGTGTTAAGTAAGTACATTAAGAATGAAGAAACGTGATTTCTGGCTATGTATAAGAATCTTCTTCTTCTTCTTCTTCTTCTTCTTTTCCTTTCTGCTTTCCCTTCAGGGGTCACCACAGCGAATCATCTGCCTCCATCTAACCCTATC
>VXCM01008784.1:12694-23782 GCA_014773175.1 Lucifuga dentata
TGATGGGGTGGGTGGGTGAGCATCCCTGCAGAGGATGCAGCGCTGTGGGCAGGTCGTCACGCTCAAACACGGAGGAGAAGAGCTCGCTCAGTACCTGCAGCACCAAACACGCCATCACGCTGTGTCATACTTGCACCACTACTCCCACAGCACCGTGCACTGACAGCCCTCCCACAGAAGTGTCGTTCGTACCTTCTGAGCCTCCAGCTTGACTTTGGTCCAGTTGGGCTGCAGAGCGACACACAGGAAGTACTCCTGCAGGGCCTCGTCATTGCGGCCGGCTTTACTCAACGCCGTCACCTTCAGGTAACGAGCCTGAGGTAACGAGGAAACAAAGGAAACACCTTCATTAACAAAAAAATCTGTTCTGAAGAATCAACAAATTAACGGACAGCTGTCTTTAGATAATTCCTAAACTTAAAAGGTTATAATCCGTTACGTTACTACTAACCATTTTCCAAAACATTATACTGGAGCAGTACATTTTAGCATTGTTTTTCCTACCTTCCAGACTGATAATGGTTTCAGTTCATTCCAGTACAACATAAAAATGAACTTGTAGAGACTTGAAACATGCTGAGAGGGACGTCTCTGGCAGGGAATTTAGTCCCAGGAGAAGACGACTTTAACCAAGAAATTAAAACGACTTTGTCTTCTATAGTCAAATGTTGATGTTTGTGGGCGAAAAACTAAATTTTAAAGCATATCACCTAATATTTCATGTTAGAAAATTAGGAGATCAGGAAAGCTAAAATGTGGCTTTATGTTTTGGAAAACGGTTGTCAGTAACATAATGTAGTATTTATTGGGCTTAAACATCCAGTATGGTCCTTTAATATCAACCCACAATGTGCCAAACATTAACCAAGCAGGGTCATATTTCATGTTTTTTTTCTTAAGTAATAAACATGTGAACAATCAGATGAAAAAGTCTATTTAAAGGACCATACCACCCTTTTTGCATGTTTGAGCCTAATATATTCAGTTTTCATACATGTTACGTTACTGACAATCATTTCCCAAAGGATAAAACTGTATTTCAGCTTTCCTGATATTTTGCTAAATCTCTTAATCTTTCTAAATCAAATATTCAAGTGATACACCCACCTTAAAAATCCATGTTTCTCCTGCTAATAGTTACACAGCCTTATGAAGTCACGGTCCTTTAAATTTTTCCATAAACGCAGGTCTTCTTTTGGGACTATATTCCCCGGTGGAGGCATACATTCACTCCACGCTTTTTATTGAGCTTAAACACTAAAATTACATAACTTCTAAAAAAACCTGAATACACGTCTTGTTGGTGATGATGGATTACCTATCCCAAGAACGTTTACAGTATCAACAAGTTGATTTTAATAGCAGAATGAACTGAAACCAATGGAGGTCTGGAAGGTAGGAAAAACATTTTTAATTCACCGTTCCAGTAGTATGCTTTGGGAAATGATTGTCAGTAACGTTACATGCATGAAAATTGAATATATTAGGCTCAAACATGCAAAATACGGTATGGTCCTTTAAAAGAAAATAAATCTGTGTAACTTTGTGTAATTTTGGGGAAGTCGGGCTGAAAACTACTGAACACAATCAGCAGCTGTTTCTTCTTCTTCACATGCTCTGTTAGTGGAAACATTCTTTCCTCTCAGCAACAGGAAATGCAGCGGAAATCGACCAATAACGACTCATTTCTACCACATTTACAGGTCAGATCATTATTAATGTGATGAGGATAGATACACGATCACTCAGAAGTGTGGAATCACCAATGATTTTTACATAGAATCAATGTAAACTAGTTTAGTTTTATATGTATAAAATGATTGTACATGTCTGTTAATATTTAGCCTACACGTTTAAAATAATTAGCAAGAAGCTGTAAAAAATAAAGACATTTTATTTAAATTGTCCAGAATCCTGACATGAGCTGTAGATGATTCCAGATTCATGTAGAGAAGCTGGATGTGGTTCCAGAGATTATTAGGAAATTCTAGATTATTCCCTGATGCTCTAGAAACTGATGCTGAATATTTACAAAGCAGAGATTAAATCTCACTAAAATACTGTTATTTAGCATTTCAACAGTTTGAAATACAAAATAAAACATCTTAAAATGCATTTGTGTGTTTAATATCAGTCTCACCTTTGGCCAGTAGGGTTTGATCCTGCAGAGGCTGCTGGCGTCCTGCACCGCCTGGCTGAAGCTCCTCATCTCCATGTGCAGCTCCACCCGCCGGCACAGCAGTCTGCCTGTAGAGGGCGCTGTGCACCAGAGAGAAAAGAAAGCATCAGGTCAGGGGTTCTGAGGGCCGTTTGTTCTGCTGCTGGAAGTAGGACAGTGATGTAACACGTGCGTGAGACCTACTTCACGTGTGTCACCGTTCTACACGCAGAATAACTGTAATAGTCATCATGGAGAACAATGAAGCTTCTGTTTTTGTTATACAACATATTCTAATGATCATTAGCAGAGATTTGATACCGTCTGACCTGTTCCTGCTCTGACTGCCATCGCTCTGCAGCTTTAGGAGCAACAAGATCCTAAATGAGCAGATTAAGACAAAGACGGAGAAGATACGTCATGTGGCCCGCGAGATAATATCTAACCTCTATAATAACTGTCCCACCAGTATATAGCGTGCACATTACGGATACTACAAATCCCAGAATGCACTGCAACAGCCAGCGTGTCAATCAACACCTGAAGCCCAGCTCCCCTCCCCTCCGTGCCCTACAGTCACTTTAAGCTAGTCTGCAGAAGAAACGGCCAAAGTAAAGGTGGATGTGACAGGTGAAGTTAGAGAAGCTGTTTGCTGTTGTTAGAGATAAACCTGTTAGCCTGTTAGCAGAGCTGATGTGGCCATAATTAAAGAATATAACATAAGAAGGCACGATCATATTTAAAATACTGTATTTTCATTCTGTTTGTTGAAGTTGTTAATGAAAAACAAAGAGTGATTTTAGATTTCCCTTCAGAAAAATCAGTTTTCTGGCTATTTCCTGTGATAAAACTTTTTCATAGGAAATGAGTCAAACACTGCTGATAGAGAGGAAGACATAAAAAAATTTTACTTATTTTGAATTTGATCTCTCATTTGTCTGTTTTTTCATACCTGTGGTTTGTTCTGAATTCTATACATGTCTTGGGAGCAGCGGTTAAAGTGAAGTTCATATTAGTGTCTGAATAATTTGTCATAACCTCTGATGAAAACGAGGCCAATTTAAGTCTGTTTCCAATAAAGGCTGATGCTGTTTGGCTCGACTTGGACCCAATTTTTAATTTTGGCCCCTCTGTGACTGATATATACCAACATTTTTTTTAATTCTACATGTTGCCACAGTATGGAGCTCCTAAAGGGACATGGGAGGAGTAAAAAATATCAGCGGAAGGAAAAAAATAACGAGTCCTTTTGCAAGATAATGCAAAAGTTTTGCGAGATCTGGCAAAAGTAATGTGTTATCTCACAAAACTTTTGTGAGATAACACAAGTGACCCAGACCCAAGCACCAACTAAGTGTCTTTAAATTTTAGTAAAGTAAAATATAAAGTAAGAGTACAACTGACAAATCGCTCCATTGTTGCCTAGCAACANATTTTAGTAAAGTAAAATATAAAGTAAGAGTACAACTGACAAATCGCTCCATTGTTGCCTAGCAACAGCACGCATTAGAGTGATACAGATATATGTAGCAGTTCTGCTGAATGAAGGGTCAAGTTTTGCGTTATCTCGCACTACTTTGTGTTATGGAGCTGCAGCTGCTGACCCTCTGAGGATGGAGAGCTGCAGGAAGACAGCTGGACCAGACGGCGTCCCCGGTCGTGTGTTAAAGGTCTGTGCTAACCAGCTTGCTCGGTGTTTACCAGCATCTTCAACACTTCCCTCCCTAGTCCCACGTTTCAAAACCTCCATCATCATCCCTGTGCCTAAGAACAACACCTCCTCTGCACTGGGTCCCAGCCTTTCTGACAGGGAGACCGAAGACGGTGCAGGTGGGACGCATGCTCTCCAACACTCACACTGGACCAGGTGGACAGTCTCTCGCTGTGGTGCCAGGACAACCAACATTCCCTGAACGTCAACTAGACAATTAGCTGGTGGTGGATTTCAGGAGGCAGCGAGGAAGCTACACCCCCCCTACAGATCAGCGGGACCCCGGTGGAGAGAGGGAGGAACCACAAGTACCTCAGGGTCCACATCAGTGAGGACCTCACCTGGGACATTCACACAAACCTCCTGGTCAGCAAGGTTAGACACCTGTACCACAGGCGACTCAGGAAGTTTAAAGTGCCACCCCTCATTTTAAAGTCATCATGGAGAGCATCCTGACTGGTATGGGAACTGGACCGGACAGGACTGTAAAGCCCTGCAGCAGGTGGTGCATTCGGCCGAGCGCACCATCAGGTCTTCCCTTCCAGCCCTGCAGGACATTTATTCCAGGAGGTGCATGGCCTCTCAGCATTAAAAACAGACTCCTCCCACAGACAGTACAGCACTATTTTACACATATTTAATGATGTTCATGTACACACATTCTCCTGCTGTCTGGTTGTAAATACCTTATGTATTTATTCATTTTTAATTCTTTAGTTTTGCTCTGATTGCCTTATCCTTATTTTATTTTTATTTTATAATTAAGAAGCACATCTGGGAACCTACCAGAAAAAGCATTTCACTGTTGTTATCTTGTACGGCTGCATGTGACAATAAAACTTAGAAACCTGATGATGGTACACGGTGATGATGGGTACAGGAAGTCCTCTGAGACCAGAGCAACGTAACCAGGACAGCTCCCGTTACACCATGTTCCCGCTGAGAAAGAACAAACCGTACTGTTTGTTTCAGCTGCCGTATCATTTCAGAAAACGTGTATCGGCATCAATGGACGAGGCTAGCTGGAGGCAGAGCTTCCTTTCTGTGGAAACAAACTCACGTCAACAGCCACAAATCTTAGCATCAGGTGGCAGCCTGGCCTTAATAAGAGATAGAACATGAACAATTAGAGTATCAGTTAAAGGCCTGTAATGACGGTAATAAATATCAGCCCTGATACAGATACCTTTAAGTTCCAAATCTTGAAAGCTATGGACTGTCACTAAATTGAAATAAAAGCTTTACTTCCTGATTAAAACATAAACTTTGCCTTTATGCTAACTAGCTGCTGAGGAGTACTGAGACATACTTCACAGGAGCAGTATGACCTTTATATTTGTTGTATGTTGGTAATTTTCATATATTTGGGTTAAAGTATCAGAAAAACGTGTTTTCTTTGCTTTGGTAACAGGTCTGGGAACTATTAGCCTTCCTTAAATATCCAAATTAACAATTCTATCATCGCTAAAACACAGTCTATAATATTCTTGTGTGTATATCTTGATGAATCTTTATCCTGGAAAAAGCAAATAAATTCATTTTTATCTAAAATGGGTAAAAGTGTTGGAATTCTTGGAAGAATTTGACTCCTGTTAAACTCTGAGGTCACCAGTCTTTTATATTATTCTATTATCTGTCTAGACATTTATTATTGAAATATGGCCTAGGCGAGTACTTATCCAACAAAACTGGGCTCTATATGTCATCTTCAAACACGAGCGATGCGTATCATACATTAAATAAAAATCATCCGTCTCAGATTCTGTTTCGTCACTGTTTACCAAGTGAATCACCTTCAGATCTGTTTGTCTATGGATCATTGAACAGAATCCTTCTTTCATCTTTTCAAGAACTCTATTCCTTTAATTATCAATTTCATAATTATTCTACTGGTTCACAATGTAAACTCAGCTTCCTGCTGGTCCAACAGCTCAGTATAATTTGGTTATGTATACAGAGGTTGAATCTGATGGAATGTCCTGCCTTCTAATGACTCATTTGGCTCCTCTCCAGTTAAAGAAGCAGTAAAGCGTCGCTCTCAGCATGTTATCCATATAGACTTTAACTCCCATTTCTTTTTTTCACGTATGTTGCCTCCAGCTCTGATATTTTGCCGGAGTTGCTCCAAGAGATTTCAAATGTTCTTTTGTTGTTTTGTATTTGTTTATTTTTCTTTTTTCTGATTTTAGTTTTCTAATTGTCGTATGAATTAAATGGTGACATGTATGTTCTGCTGAACTGCCCTGAGGCTTTTTTACTGTTTGCCTTCACATTTTTTTTTTTTTTAATGCACTCTTGTATTGTTCTTTTGCTATATGTGAAAACAAAGTAAAAAGTAAGTAAAGCTCTGTGTGTGTGTGTGTGTGTGTGTGTGTGTGTGTGTGTGTGTGTGTGTGTGTGTGTGTGTAAGAAGATAATTTGTCTTTTGGATTCAGGAGTTTAAGTTGCATTACAATAGATGCTGTTCAGGTCTACAAACATGCAGAATGCATTTACATCATCCCATCATCCCAGTATACACACACACACATAGATATATCTATCTATATATATATATATCTATATATATATCTATCTATATATATATATGTGTATATATATAGATATATATACGTATATATATATGTGGAAATATATATATATGTGTATATGTATATATGTGGAAATATATATATATGTACATGTATATATATGTGTGTGTATATATATATACACATATACATATATATTTTAAAAACCTGTGTTACAAAGCTTGTTGTAAAGTCTATAAGTAATAACAAAGGTTTTTGCTTTAAACTGAGGTATAACATGCATGTATTCGCCTCCTCTCTCTCTCTCTCTGTGCTGTCACGTATGTTTTATTAGCTTCTCTAATCTGAAAGACGTATTTATTGTAAATCTATTGTTAACTGAAAATCTGCACTAAAAAACCTGAAAACTGTTTAAAATTTGCTGTTTGATGCCTTTTTGTGTTCTGAGTTATTCTCAGAACATTTGACTAGTTATACTTGTGTTACTGAGTAAAACTTCTATTCGGTTTATACACATAAGCAGACATCTTGTTATTAAATAGGACCAATTAGTTAAAAAAAAACAGTTTAATTTCTTTTGATATCTGTGTTTGTCTGAATTTATACTAGGAAGAATTCATTTTATATGAATCGTGTACCCCTCTGCATCAGATGACTCATGTTCAAATTAAAATGTCTCAGCCAGTCAAACATCTCAGCAAAACACCAAAACCAGCAGTGATAAGAACACTGATCACATGACCTGAGCTTATATCACCTTCATAATCTAAATGAGCTGCATGAGGTACGTGGCGCCGATAACAGCAGCAGCAGCTAAGATAAGAAAAAGGACACAGATTGATTGCTGGCATCAGGCTGACGCTGAGCGTGCGTCACGACTGGCAACAGATCTGCTGCTGGGTTTGTTAGGAAACACGAGCTGACAGCCTCTGAGCAGTGAACACACTCCAACCATGTTTCCACACACACACAGGAGGCGTGAAGCAATCCTCAACATGGCAAATGTGCATTTGAAAAGATGCCACAAGTCTCAAAGACAAGGAGCGAACGCCTTTTTGCTCGACATTCTGAGGTTATATTTATCCGTTTCTGAAGAGACGTGCAGCCTTAACGCCTTGTTATACCCGTTCATAAACATACGCACAAGCTGCTTCTGTCAAACAATAAAATGATAATCAAAGATGTAGTCTATAAATTAATAACTTTAATTGTTAAAGTAAGGAAATAAGTTAAAAGTCCACTTTACAGCAGTTATATCACATCAGTGTTACCAAACACATCAATGACCACTGAATGAATGAGGAGGATGCGGCTAAGAATAAAAGGACCATACCATCCATTTTGCATGTTTGAGCCCAATATATTTAATTATCATACATGTAACATTACTGACAATCATTTCCCAAAGCATACTACTGGAACAGTGAATTAAAAATGTTTTTCCTACCTTCCAGACCTCCATTGGTTTCAGTTCATTCTGCTATTAAAATCAACTTGTTGATACTGTAAACGTTCTTGGGATAGGTAATCCATCATCACCAACAAGACGTGTATTCAGGTTTTTTTAGAAGTTATGTAATTTTAGTGTTTAAGCTCAATAAAAAGCGTGGAGTGAATGTATGCCTCCACCGGGGAATATAGTCCCAAAAAAAGACCTGCGTTTATGGAAAAATTTAAAGGACCGTGACTTCATAAGGCTGTGTAACTATTAGCAGGAGAAACATGGATTTTTAAGGTGGGTGTATCACTTGAATATTTAATTTTGAAAGATTAAGAGATTTAGCAAAATATCAGGAAAGCTGAAATACAGTTTTATCCTTTGGGAAATGACTGTCAGTAACGTAACATGTATGAAAATTTAAGATACTAAGCTCAAACATGCAAAAAGGGTGGAATGGTCCTTTAAAAACATGCTGATGCTGCAGATGAACATCTAAGATTCATAATACAGAGCAAGCAGCAAAGTGTGGAATAACTATGAGTGGATATCTGAACACCTGCCTGCCTGCATGCACCCCCCCCCAACACACACACACACAGACACACACACAACCTATGACTGCTGTATGAACGATCTACTGTCCTGCAGGTTAAAAATAGAAAACAAACTGTGAAAATGTGCCAGTGAAAAACAGATCATGTGTGCTTGTTAGATAATGAAGATCCATCATGTAACGCTGACCCGAGTTTACAATCACAGACGGGCGCCACCTATCGGTGACACCGGGAAGCGAGGTGAGAAAAGTGGGTCACAGTTCAGATGAAATATTTCGCGTTAAACATGGAAACCATAAATAACTTTTTGTTGCTGTGTGTATGAATGTTGTGATGTCTTACCCAGCTCCACCGCTTTGTTGAATTTGTCCAACGCTTCCTGCAGGTTCTGTTTCTTCCACAAAGTCTCTGCCTCCATCCAGAACTTTCTGGCTCTGCTCTCGCTCTCAAACAGTTTGTCCAGGAGGCCGCAGAGAACCACGTTTATCCTGCGGCCGGTAGGAAGGACGTGTCCATCTTTTTTGTTCAGCTTGTGTTTGCACTGCACACACTCTTTCATGGTGTCTTCCTCCAGGCAGCGTTTGCAGAAAGTGTGTCCACACTCCACAGTGGTGGGTTCGTGGAGGAGACACTTGCAGAGGCGACAGGAAAACAGGTCCAGTGACTCATCTTCTGGACATTCCCCGTCACCGTCAGCCCCGTCTTCCCCACTGCCGTTTCTCACATGCCCGTTCATGGCTCCACAGTGGCTCAGCTCTTTGTCACGGAGGGCTCGGCCGATGGTTTCCACCAGCAGGTGAAGCTCCTCCGGCCGGAGCTTGCCCAGGCTGGCCGCCGTGCAGTACGAGTCAAGCGCCTCGGAAATCCGCCCGGCACGGGCCAGAGAGTCGGCCTTCCTCAGACACAAGCCCCGGTCTGGCTGCTGGAGGTNGCCCGGCACGGGCCAGAGAGTCGGCCTTCCTCAGACACAAGCCCCGGTCTGGCTGCTGGAGGTCGGCGAGCTGGGAGCTGTAGATTTCCACCGCCAGGCTGAAGTCTCCAGCCCGGTTAGCCTCGTCTGCCACCTCCAGCATTTCGGGGCAGATTCCCGCAGCTCCGGGGTTGGAGAGCGGATGGACAAACATCTCGCCCTGGCGAGACTGAACTCCCGTCTCCATCGTTTTCTCCCGAAGAAAACCCAACACTTGGAGGGGAAAAGATTCACAGACAGTCTGGCAAAAGCCGGTTTAAACCCACAAACGTCCCAACGGCAGGATAACTCAGAACGGACGTCTTTCTGCCAAACCTCCGCCGACTCTCATCGTTAGTCCCTGGAAGTAGGTTAGGACTCATTCCGAGTCACCGACCTGAAATCTGACAGAGTCTCTAACCACCATAGTTTGTGTCAAAGTCTCAGGAAGCACCGACTACATCTTCTCCATCACCACAGATGATTAAATCTCCCGGTAAACACCGGCTCTGCCTTCACTAATGTGGAAGTTCATTGTTACCGTTAACCTTTAAGCTTATCAAACTCTTTCGCCCCTTCACAGCAAAGTTTTAATGTCTCTCCGTTAAATAAATGATAAATGTAAACTTTTCATCAGAGAGTTTGTGGTCTTTACAAACGAAATCTTAGAAACGTAGAAACGCGATTCTGTAACCACCGGGGTTTGTTTGGTTAAGAACAGGTGGGTAAAATCCCCCTGGCTTAAGCAGTGATAAGCTTCGTTTCAAATCGTTCTACGGTGCTAGTTCACAGTTAAAATAATTACACTATGTCCAAAACATTTAGTACGTTTGATACTTTACGGAACGCGGAGGGTGACGGCTAGCAGGAGACGCAGCTCGTCCTCTTCTGGTTGACACGAGCCTCGCTGGTTTATGTAAGCGACCCCTGGAGCACGAAAGCCCAGATAGCTAACCTCACAAGCAGTTTGCTAAGACCGAAAATCTCCTCGCTGCTCTCAAACCACACCAACGACCTCTTCTCAAGACGGTATCCCAAAACCCGCGTGCTTTAACGAATCCAAACGTCAAAAAAAAGCGTAAATATCGATGAAATTTGAGGTATCTTCGAAGTACACCATCTTAGCTGCTAGCTAGCTAGCTAGCATCTCCAATTGTTGCTACTTTGGACTGCACCGTCTATTTGCTCAGAGCGAGAAAGAGCGTCACGTGACTCTCAAGCTGGATTCCTATTGGTCGGTTTAGACAGCATGAATGAGACTGTTTGGGCTTCACCGAAACAAAAATAGCTACAGAATATTTTTAACTAAAGAGTTTTTAAAGTGATATAATGCAATTTCTCTGTTTGGTTTAACGCCGACATCAGTTTAATAATCACTTCAGCTTTGATGCATGAAATGGGGGCATTTATGTAATGCTTTATATAAACCCCGTCTTATTTTGAAGTGAGGAGGGTTTGACTGGAATCTGGAGTAATTTAGTCATTTTATTTTCGTGTAATTTGGTCTATTTGCACTTTAATTAATCATGTACTAAAAATCAATCTGGCGTGTAAAATGTTGCCATTTCTGTTAAAAATATATACTTTTAAAAACTCTAGAAAGAAATTAAAACACTAGAAATAAAGCACTTTGAACGAATTACTTCTCAAAAGTTCTTGCTTACTATTTGATTCAAGAAAATTCTCGTAAATAATAAATGTCTAAAATAAATCACAGAGTCCTTCATACTCACTCTGTAAACAA
>VXCM01008785.1:0-21599 GCA_014773175.1 Lucifuga dentata
AATAAGAGTGGACTATAATCGATGCTGCCTATATACCTCCTATTATATTGTCCCTAAGAAGTGCCATAATCACTGTTTGATAAATGTTTTTCAAAGGAATAAATATTGTCTTAGATTACATGATCCGTTGTCCGGGAGTGGGGATGCAATTCNTTTTCAAAGGAATAAATATTGTCTTAGATTACATGATCCGTTGTCCGGGAGTGGGGATGCAATTCTTGGTAAGGACGCAGTTTGAGGCACAACAAAGATGCGCGCCGAGTTCAATATAAAACATTACGTTGGGTACACGAAATCGATCTAGGAGTGAATAAGATAAATGCCGAGTTTTCGCGATNCCCCCCCCCGCCCCCCGCCAACAATCCAGTCTGACCGTGATGCCTGCCCATAAACATCAAATGCCCAGCCAATTAATTTGCTCTGCCGCCGGGACTGGCCTGTCCTGATGTATACGTACAGTATACAGTATGTGGCATTACTGTACATGCAGTACAAGCTCTCTATTTGTACTTGTGATATGAAGTAAAATTGGTGGTTTTTCCATACTTCATTCATGTATTGACAGTAATAACTGAAGTTGACATCATGGCAGCTTATAAGTATTCAAAGTTTGGTTTAGAGTTTGTTAGACTAAAAATGTCTGTGTGTGTGTGTGTAGCTTGTCTGTGTGTTTTATGCATTCTCCTCTGCGCTCCCATTATCTCTGTTTATCTGCAGTGTATGACACGCTGCCACATAGAGTCTCCGTGTGTGACAGGAAGTGTACCCAGGTGAGTGGAAAAGTGGAGACAAGGGCAGCGTAAACAATCTGTGAGCAGCTGTGGCAAGAAGTGAACATGATTAAGAAAGTGAGGCTGTCCCGTAGGTGCACATATCAGGATGTGATGATGGGGGATGGCGCCAGCTCCAGTGGTGTCACAGTATCGGGCCACAGCCACATAATCGCGCACTCCAACCCTCACACCCACAAATACACAATCGCGCATCCACAGTCTCATGTATTTATGTTCTCACACACAAACACATACATACTCATACACAGAGACACGCATACATTCACCAGGTGTGCACTTGACACTTGGCGATTATGGCGTGCAGGCATGACTAATACACAGAGCCGTACTGGTGAGAATAGGGGTTAGCCTGGGCATATGGAGATCATCATTCACAGCTAGCAAGTTAGCGATAGCAGTGAGGGAAGATCTATGGCTCACAGTGAGGGCCTGGCTCTAGCCTCTCGGTTCCAGCGCACATTACAGGCAATCATTTACTCTAAATAAGCACACCAAGAGCTGATTAAAGGGGAGAGGTTAAAAGAGACACACAGATGGATGACAGAGAGAGATAGAGTCAAACTACATGAATCATTGTGAGGAGTGCGAATAGAGAACATTACACCGTCATTAGAGATTCCTCGATCCAGAAATCAAAATGAGGCAGGTATCCTCTGAAGGTGCCAGAAAGGTGTCATCCCAATTTATCTGACAGCACCCCAGCTGACTCACCAGCATTTTAAACTCCCCTTTTATCCTCAGAGCTGCCCGTTCTACAAANCAGATCAACACAGGAGAGGGAGGATGAAAGGATTAAAGAGAGGAAGAGGCGGGGAAGTGTTAGATCTATGAGCTGTTTAAGAAAGGTACTGTCATTATGTGACAGCCCCTGCTAGGAATATTCATGGTGAAGCAGGTCTACCACAGCAAGACCTTACAGGTCTGGTTTTGATTTGGAGGCTATAATGAATTTAAATGAACCTTTTTTGTATGTCCACACTCACACACTGAAATTACCTAATATGAATTCATTCATATTCACTTATTTTGCATCACTAAAACACATTTTGTGTTAAAGCACATTACCTCACTTTAAGCCTTGGCAACAGAAAACACTTGCTTCTGATTGGTTGACAGACATCCAGTAAGTCAAACCTATATATCCTGAACTCCTGAACACTTTTTTGATTAGTCCTTTAAATCCGTAGCATGTTTACCTCAACATGCAACACATTTGTATTTAACTGTCTACAATCCTGGTTAAACTTATACACAAAGTAGGAGGCTAACGAGCGAGTGTTTGGCTTGCATCCATTCCTCACATTTTGTGGGTGTTGCCAGCTCATTTCTGACACAAGTAGCCCCGTAGAACAGTGTGTGAGGGACCTTAAAGAGACAGTACAGTATATAGCTTGGTTTGAGAACCAGAACTTTTTTGGTGGAAAAGCATCAGTGCTGCAGCAGAGAGTAGAAGTTGATCTTCTTTTTTTCTTTTCTTTTTTTCACAATAAAGCATTGCAAAGAAGTCAAAATAGACTGTTAACTGAAAGTAGGAACATGGGAATCTGTATAATATCGCCCCTTGAAGCATATTTGCAAAATACTCACTATTGGAGTGACAAAAACAGCAGTTATTCACCTCATGTGCTCTCTGCACAGTTCTAATTCATTTGCATGCTTCAACATCAATTTTTGGATCATAAAATTAACCAAGTCATGCTGCTGAAGGTCATAATGTTACCTATTCGCTGTTTTCCTGTTATCTGGCTGACATTCTGTTTTGCTAATCTAATTGCACTGGCTTAGTTTGTCCCGAACAATTTCCAAAACTGCAACCAAACGTGCATATTGATACCCTGTGCCTAAAACACACTGTTATCTACACGGAGGCCAAAAGTTAATATCTTTTATTGATGTCATAAATGTGAGAAAAGAGCTTTGAGTTTGCAGGCTAAATTCATGGTTGTCATGGGAGCAGCATAATAGGTTATGAGAAGATAACACTAATAATGGAAAACAGCATCCTCTAGCCTTGTGTTCAAGGATGTGGCCTTTGTACATCAGTTGCGTCTAATGGAATAATTGCATTACACCCATCTCTCTATAGTCTAGCTTAGTTATTTACCTGTACAAAACAAAGGTTTGATTAAATATGCCTCCTCTCCAAGAGTATAGGAGGTAGGCAATAGAAGAGGTCTGCACACTAATACCTGCTGATTCTATCAACTGTTACGAAGCCTAATTCTGACATCAATTTATACTGTCACAATAACCAGAAATCAGCAGATTGCATGAGTTTCCCTCAGCCATGCTCATAATACTGAATGTGCATATGTTTTATTTTTGTATTCCTGAATCTGCATGATTTCCACACACATGAGAATGGGAAATATTTTTAATGAGGTGTCTTGTGACTGTTTCTTTAATACCTATATTTGGGTTGTCACACTGCACCTCCCTCCATAGTGGTATACATACAAAGAGAGACAGGGTAGCAGGAAAAAAGAGGGGGAATATACTGTACATTAGCTGCATACTAATGTTTGTCCCCAGCACCTTCTACCCAAGTCATGTATTGTTCACTTGCTTGTGAAACAAAACAACTATCTTTCGCCTTGTCAGCCTGTCATGTTGGGAACGTTGACCTTTAAATGTTTCTGCGTTTCTGCTGTCACATGTATAAAGAGCGATACTACCATAACCAGCAGCAACTGAGACGGGCTCTCATTAAAGTTCATACCTCCACCAAGGCTGAACAGGCCAAGAAAAAATTAGTCTTTGTCTCATAATATGCTGGCCTATAAAAGAAATGACTATAATAACCATAATATATTTCTTGATCTATCTCTATTAAAAATCAGTATCATCTCAGATACTAGTCTAGTCATCTCAGCTACAGCTACAGCTATCAGTATCATCTCAGCTACACATTAGTGTTTGTTGCATGTTTCTGCATAGATATATATATATATGAATCCACTAATGTCTCTTCCCCCACCCCCACCCGTGTCCAGGCATGGTCTCAAATCAAGAACTACTGTCATCAAACGAATGTAGTGGAGTAGAAAGCAGCATGAAATGGAAATTCTCAAGTACATTAGTTCCTTTCCATTTCTGCATGTCATCTTTTCAACACACCTTCCTCACTAGCGCCACACCATGAGTCACCCTTCAGCATGAAGACATGCAGGGGAGTATTATAGAAAGGATTATATTTCATCCCTGATGCAGTAATTCTATAGGCAACAGAGTTCAAAACTTGGAGAAAAATGTTTGAGATCTACACCATGAAATATTCAATCATTAAAACCTAATTCCAGTAGCCGTGTGTGTGTGTCAAGCAGCTACTCAGACCACCAAAAGCTGCTAAAATATACCTAGGAGTCCAGGTTTATCACTGCAGAAGGAGAGAGAGGGAGTTGGGAGATGCGGATTAATGTGCTCATTATGGGGCAATTCGGCCCATTACAGTTTAGACGCTGATACATGTTATCCAGCATTCTGGTAATGAAGCTGCTACTGTCCTGATTGGTTGCTATTAATTTCTTCGACAGAACTGGACAAATACAGTAATCATGTCCCAAAGCTTGGTGCCATCTCACAAACCATATTGAGCTTTTCTAAACATTTTGCTATGAATTCAGTATGTACACAGCTGAGAAA
Organism: Lucifuga dentata; assembly: GCA_014773175.1. NCBI lineage: Eukaryota > Metazoa > Chordata > Actinopteri > Ophidiiformes > Bythitidae > Lucifuga > Lucifuga dentata. The sequence continues at coordinate 4,437 of VXCM01008785.1, forward strand.
AATGGTTTATGGGATTAGTTGCACAATATTTTGGACAGTAATGGAAAGAATGGGGCAGATTGGGGTTCCAGTATTCCTGACTAGTTTCCAATCACTCTAGATGATAAATTACACAAACAAATTCCTATCAAAAAATTTACTTTTCTCTGACTTTAACTTTTAGTATGAAGATTTACTTTGAAAAAAAATCATTAATGCGATTCCTATTTACTTGGTGCAACTGCTGAAATAACATATATAAATATATACTGTAGCTAAATGTCAAGATGTCACGGTGCTGCCCTTAGAAAAATATGTAATGTAGCAACAACGGTAGAAGAAGAAAATGATCTTACTGTTCTGAGTGCAAGGCTTGAAAAAGGTCAACAGGTAGTTATTATTCTGCTTTAACATTCAAATCTTCTAAAGCTATTTAAAAGAAAATGCCGTGGTTTTGCATGTTTTAGCCCAATAAATATTACCCACATACATACCATGACTGACAACCAATTTCCAAAAGTAAAACTGCATTTTAATTTTTCTGTGATTTTGCCAAATCTGCTATTCTATCAGAATCAAATGTTCAAGTAATGCACTCACTTTAAAATTCAGTGTTTCAGCTACTAACGCTTACATCGGTTGTTTTTAATTTAGAAGCCATCTTCTCCTGGGACTATATTGCCTAGTGGAGTCATACATTGTTTTCCATGCAGCTCCATGTTGGACTGATTAAATAAAGTTACTATGAAAAAATTTTTATGCATGTCATGTTCGCTGTTATGGATTAATTACTTCAAGCACATTTCAACTCTCTATAAGCTGAAACCAATGACAATCTGGAAGATAGAAAAAAAAACTATTCAATTATTTGCTGCTCCAGTAGTATGTTTTTTTTTGGAAATGGTTGTCAGTAACGCAATGTGTATACAGGTTGTATATATTGAGCTCAGACATGCAAAACCACTGGTATGGTCCTTTAAGTGTAGCCTAAGAATACATTTTACACATGTACAAAAAGGAACAACCCAAGAATGGAGGCATTTCTTTCTAACGGTTGCAAAGATCAAATATGTTCAGCAAAGGAAATCACGTCATATTCCTGTGCAAAGGCTAAATAGGCCTTTTTGTTGCCAAAAAAAAAAAAAAAAAAANAAAAAAAAAAAAAAAAAAGGCAAGAAATGATACTATTCCATAAAATTTAATTCAATAAACTATGGAGCAATTAAAATATGCATAGCAGAGGGCAGACATACACAACATATCAATAGAACAAAGAACACAGTAAGATAATCACTTTAATGATAAATGATTAAAAATATACACTGAGGCATACATGTTCATTGTAGACACTTAGGTTATTGTTGTGTCTGTGTGGAAATGTGGCTAAAATTGTGTAAAGCATCAATACTATTAGGTCAAAATTAGTGAAGAAAGAAAGAAGCCACATGGGCCCAAATGAAAAAGAATGCAAAAGGAAAAAAATATATATACAGTATCTATATTGAGGCGACAGTGCTGCTGCAGTATGCCACATCTGGAAATGCCCTCATATAGCAAGGCTGCTCATAAACAGTTGATAACGGAGGTGAGAGTGGTGCAGGGGAGAGCAGGGTGGTTTAGCAATGCCTACAGATACAGACAGCAGAGAGAAATGCACTATAGAAGCATAAAAGTGGAGGAGGGAGGGAGGTGAGGGAGAGTGTTCTGATAACGGTGGCAATGGTGGTGCGGTGGGGGGAGGAATAGAGTTTATCTCAGTCTCTGAATGTCCTCCATTGTTGAGGTTCCAGCCTGCTGGCCTCCTCACAGATGTGCTTCAGAGGACAGAGGAGGAGAAGAAGGAATTTCACGATCCACAGTGTTATCTCTGAATCTCCACCCGCAGCTGCTACTGACCGACCTCCATTCACCTCCCTTCACTTCTTGTCTCCCTCACTCTCTTGGAGTCTGTGAAGTCATTTGTCAAAAGTGTCACTGATTTGATGCATTTAATTAAAAGCACACATGCACACAGGAAGTGCATGGAGTGTTCAGAGAGGTCACAGAATTTGTATCTTCAACATTCAAGAAGATGTAAGTAGCAACTCAGTACAAAACAATTTTCTTTTTTCCATGACTTAATTATCCTGTTTGGCTTGTTGGCAAATAGGATCTACTTTATTTTAGGCTAGTTTAGTCAACATGCTAGAGCTTGGACGTGTATCTCTTCTGGTCTTGATTTTAAGTCCACATCTCATGCAAGCAGCGCTGTTTGGCTGCTACTTTCATATCTCTGATTTCCAGCACTCTAACACAATATATGCAACTATAGGCTTCACCACACAATGATAAAGTAGCATGGACGCAAAACTATAATGCATAATTTAGCTTAGCTTCAAGTCTCTGCAATTTGAATTTCATACTGTGCTGAAATGAAGAGAAAAATATTGCCTTTAATAAAAATAAATAAATAAATAAATAAATAAATAAATAAATAAACTTTGAACCGATTTGATGTTCTTGAGTTTGGGGAATGAGCTGGGAAAGAAAAATGTAACCACCTTAAAAAAAAAGGGGGGGNAGCCTGCTGTAAACATAAGCAACTCATACATTTCTGAAATGTCAAAAAATAACATAAAATAAAAAAGCAGAAGCCTCAGCCTTTGTCTTCCCCCACCTCACAGTCTGACCTGTTTTGAAGAGGGTATGACAAATCTCAATCTAAACCACCTGCCAGCTGACCCCCTTCCTATAATAAGTAACTTATTTGTCCAGTTGCTATGGACACAGATGACACAGAATTGTATGAGGGCAATAGTATTACACAAAGGAGAAGTGTGTGTGTGTGTGTGTGTGTGTGTGTGTGTGTGTGTGTAAAGTGCAGTTATTGTGACACTGCGGTCACTGCTCTGATAATAGACTGGCCGGCCTGTAATAAACAGCAAACACACACTGTCTGTTACAGGACAAACACACTGGGAGGAGCAGCAAATAGTGATTTTCTCAACATTAGAATCAGAAAGTAAATAAATTCATATTCAACAAAGTTTTAATCTGAGCAGAAACACTGAAAACTCATTGCAGTAGATGTCCGTTCATGGCAAAGGGACACATACACTCACACGACACAAATACAAATCAAAAACTGAAGCTTTATGTTAATTCAGGCCGTACAGACATCAGCCCACATGCTCAATCGGCAGACTCCGGTCCAGATCTGGACATAAATACAATTTAACCAGGCCGGGAATAAAACTTTCATCACAACCTGACCTGGACGTCTTGTGACCACATCGCTATCCTGTCCCTGTCATCTTTCACCTGCTAGTCACTAGTTAGCAGCCTCATTGTTGGCGATAAAAGCTCAACTTGAAAAAGTGACAGGGCGTGTTTAAAACCAGCGCAAACGCATAATGCAGCAAACTCCCTAATAAACACCAGTCACCACATTTTCATACATATTAACTATATATTTTTAAAACGTCATGTAAATGTCATAAACGCATCAAAATCTATCAACATAGGTGTATTAAAAAAAATTCATTATGTGATAATTTACTCAGGCATGTAAACGATCCATTGGCATAAGCAATCTCTGCATGTATTTCCACTTAATTTATTGACATTTGACAACTTGGAAAATGTTTAAATAGACTTCTCACAATTGTATTTGACTTCTGTAGATGAACTACAGTAATTTGAGCATCCAGTTCCATTTACTATAAGATAATTAAATTAAACTGGAAGAAATTATTGGAATAAATTGAACCTGGTTAAACTGTCTAAGGTGTCAGAGAGTATTATTGGAATCTATTTTACTATTATCGCTCTTCTATTCTCTGTTACAGAACTAAGTGCAGCTGAGGGGATTATTTGCTCAAATCAACTGGCTTAAACAAAGAAATGCATAATGCAGATGTCCTACAGCAGCTGTATGTAATTAGTGATGCTTTCCAATTGTAGTGTATATGGAAATTCTGACTTGTTGGTGTTTGTAATGTGTGTTTCTAAGTGCTTAAGTTCAACCAATTTGCCTCTTGTGCTCAAACAGAGGCATTGTATTGACCATACCCACTGTAACTGAAACATAAAGCAGGAAGTACTGATGTTTCTCTGGTCCTGTTAGCCGTCACATGGTGAGCGCAGTTGTTCCGTTTACACGCAGCGGCCTCAGCAGCTGTACAATAACAGACCCTGTCTCACACCCGCATGCACACACACACACACACACACACACACACCCCAATATACACGGGCACGCGCATATCCTATAATGAGAAGAAAAGACAGATGAAATGTTACCACCTGTTTAAGATCATTTCCAGGCACAGGCGCTTCCTCCTCTTCCTCTTTCTCCTCCTCTTCCATTCACATGCTTATTTTGAGAGCACATGGAAAATAACAAACAATTACCATGGTACCTTGGGGTTTGGCATTTTTGTAAACTACTATGACTACTTGGGGATTTCAAGGCGTGTGAGCAGTGGGGGTGACTGACCTCCTGACAGCATGGTTACTGTTAAACAAAGTGCAAAAATATGTATACAGGACAGGCAATAACAATTCAATAACATCTCCCGCTGCCCGATTGTTTTCTCCTTCACAGCTGCTAAGCCTCAGTGTACATAACATTGTGAACATTGTACATAAACCATGTGAAATATGCATGTGTGTGCATGCCTAGCCATGTATGTGTGCTGAATTTTGCAAATGACATCTTTTTAGACCTATTACTATATTTATCTAAACCAGATTTAGCAGAATTCCTTCGACTCCTCTGTTCTAGACTCTACATCACTAGACACACTTACACACACACACACCAGATACACTCCGACCTCACACACTAAGACAACATAGAAACAGAGAAGGATACTAGAGAGGGACAAAGAGAGAAGATGGGTGAGAAAGTGAGAGGCGATTGGGTGTGAGAGTGGAGAGGAATGGGACTCGCTAAGGCTCTTTAAGGGATGTGGAAATGAGTCTGCCACGTAATCATCTTATCCCGGGACCTCGCTCGCTGCCTCGCTTACGCAACACCACACTCGCACCATCTGAGAGCCTTTCATTTAGTTTTCATTTAGCGGGCTGAGAGACTGATATGCCACATCCACTGTTGGCTCGCTACAGCCGGGCTCAGCCACATACATCCTGCTCTAATCATGCCTGCTGCTGTATAAATGTGCGTGTGGGTGGAATTGAGGCAAAGAGTTAAGAGCGGCTGTGTGTGTGCGCGTGCATGACTATATTTTTAGTGGTTGCAGTTGTGCACATATTAGTATTTTTATTGTTTATCTGTATATTTGCAGGCAGTGAGTTGAAGCTGGAACTCAATCAGATTTTCTACTGTCCAGCTTTCCATTTTGTAGGATTGAAATACTTCATGTTCCCTGGGCTTTTATACATCATTTCCTTGTTGTTTGAATAAGTAAAGAATCACTCTTGTCCTCATTGTTCCTTCTTCCACATTGATACAATGGAACTCCAAGCTCAGTGTTTATCATGGTTTTTGTATTACACACAGCAAATAAAGATTTCATGGAAATCATATTTTAAAGTCTTGATTTAGCATCTTGGTACACCTTACTTCAAATTTGTGAGTACTTACAGTCCACGCAATACCTTGTTTTGGTAGCAGCTTGGCTAAGTATTCTCTTGGGATGATTTTATTCTTGGCTCCAGCTTCCCATTTTTCACTTTATTTTTTTAATGAACTTAACATTGCAGATACAAGGATTCCTCCTTGAAGCACGATGCTTTGCTTGTATGCAACTACATAAAATCCATTTTACGTGTTGCAGTGTACATTGGTGGAATTTGGCTAATTTGGCAGAGTTACAGCAGAGCAAAGCCTTATGTTCTTTGGGTAACCGTCTTTACTGGTTACTCTTCCTATTTGTGGATTGGAAAGGACCCCCTGTGTCAGTGTACAACAAAATTACCCAACTCTATTAGTCATAAGTATAACCAGTTTACTAAATATATCTATAAATGGTTGTAACATTCCAAATGCAGCATGTGATGCGGCTGCACTTTATTATGTTCTATTGTGACTCCTGTTAGCAGGGACTGTGGTCTCTGCTGTTTCTATACTGGAGTTCTCTTATGTAATTGTTGAACAACTATTGTGATTGTGAGTCTAGAATCAACTCCTCCTTCTCTTTGATTGTGAAGATTTGACACTAAAAGCTAACACGTAGGCTGCCATTGATATTGTAGATAGCTGAAATAGTTTCCTCTGTCTGACTCCATTGCAGTACAATGAAGATATGTCAGCATGACAGGCAGTTTTTCACAAAAATGTGAAATACACCAACAAACAATACAAGGGACTCATAAATGTCCTGGCAGTAATGCTATGGTGTTAGAGCATCAAAGTGCTTTTCTGAGGTAACTGCTTGTCCTTCAACAGGGAATGGGAAATGGCTGTGTTGCCATTACTGACTACAGTAGAAACACAAAGTCAGTAAGACTGAATCCCAAGTAAGGTGGAAAAAAGGAATTTTATGGAGATCCGTTGTAATAACTTATAACGTACAGCAAACTAGTACACACACACACATACAGATTTGATTTTGCTGATGTCAGACTTCATTAGTCAAGTATATTGCCATTTGATCTGAAGAATGGTCACATCCATCCTCATTGAAAACCATCTCCATGTGACATAACACATGCCACAAATCTGCTGCGCTAGCCCTGCTTGTGATTAAAAATGCTGACTGTATGTCTTCGTGAATCTGTATGTATGTGTGTGTGTGTGTGTGTGTGTGTTTATTCTGATTAATGTGTATCTCATCCTTGCGAACAGTCATAAATGCCAGCGATTCTCAATTACACACTTGAAATCTTCCCTATTGCTCAATATGCTATAGCTGTAGTTTATGTGAACATACCTTGATAGATCATTTAAACTGGTGTACAGTCAGACGCCTCCTCTACCACAAACCATTATCACACTTCTTCCCAGTAAATGCAACTGTAGCAGTTAGGGAGGTGTTTGGCGATGTATACACTATAACACTTTCCCTCAGACAGTAATCACATCCTGTATTCGAGAAGCTTTGACACAAAGAACTGATGAAAGAGGATTTATTTAAGTGGAATCTCCCTTTAAAAAGTAGCCCAGGCTGGGACAGAAACCCAGACTCATCTTCTATCCTCTGCACCGCATGAGTGTGTCTGAAGCACACTCTCATGGTATGTTGATTGGCTGTAATACAAAACCTGAGAGTTTTATTAGGGTCTGTTGGGTGTGTAGCCCAGACAAGGAGTGTTTCAAGTGATGGCGCACCCACGTCTCTTGTCTCAAGGAGAAACAAAGGAGCCATTCTGCTCCCTGGGCAGTTTACCCACTCTAGTAACAATAGAACCACACTCCTCGTCTCTGTATGTATGAGGTCTGTCTCACAGCAGTGGGCCTTAATATACCCTTGGTTGAAATGCATAAGGTTGTCTGGATCAAAAAAGAAAATAGAAAGCAGGTACAACTACCAAAAAAGCAAAGAGTAGTGGCTGAAGTTAGTGATTCACCAGAAATACATATTTATCCAAGTAAAAATGTAGGCTTTGTTTTACTGTGAAAAGCAACATCTAAAGAGGACTATGATCCTTCTGGTGTGTTGTTACATTCATAATGGATTGAAGATTAAAGTGCATTTTCATTGGTTCTCTAACTGATACTACCATTGGGTTTTTTTTTTTTTTTTTGCAAAGCAAACAGGCTGAAGGTTGTTTGTTTGAGGGATCAAAGTACCTGTACCAGATTTTTTCCCAGCCAGGAGGTGATGGGCAAAGAAATATGCAAAGTCCTAATAACTCTCCTCATGAACTTGATATTAACTTCTGATTTTTATTCATTAAGAGAATACATTTACTTTTTTACTAAACACAAGTGTGATTTATGCCACAATAACATTGCAGAATAGATATAATACCAAGTTGTCATATTGGAAATACTGGCAAGTAGTATCTGGTAATTACTTAGTACATTTGGTAAAACGATTTCCTAACCATCAAAGAAATCAAAATGCAGTATTGGACCTGCTATTGCACCCAAATCAGTATATATTGATTATATTGATTTGAGGGCAGTGGTGGCTTAAAGGTTAGCGAAGCGAGCTTATCACCAAGGAGTCACTGGTTCAATCTCTGAACTGGCAGGAGAAATCAGGGTTGGAGAGATGAATGAGCAGAGCCTTCCCCTGTCTCATTATCGCCACTGAGGTGCCCTTGAGCAAGGTACCTAACCCCCAAATGCTCCGGTATAGCTGCTCAGTGGGCAGCAGAGATATCTGTGGTTGTACTGGGCAACTTCCTGGTGTGAGTGTGTGTGACCAGGGCATTCCCACAAAAGAGCTTTGATGCTCAGTGAACTGTCCCTGCATAAATAAAGGTTAAATAAATAAAATAAATATACAATATGTCGTAGTAACAACACAACAGTTTATTACTAGTAATATGTTATATTGCTTTATGGTAGCATGTAAGCCATTGTTGCTTAAAATTTAGCAGTCACAGATTCCATGATATTACTGAGTATTTTCTGTATAATAAATGCAACTTTCTACCTTCGTAATTACCACAGTGTAACGGTCCTACAAACCCCTAAACTGTGGTAGCTAATGTTTCTGTGGACCAGCAGAAAGACTCCAAAAAAGAAATGGCAATTTTGCAGCTACTTAATTTCACCATAACATTTAGGGAATGATCTTTCTCATGTATTGGTGTTGTTAGAAATAATTTAGCCTTATAGTTTTATTTTCCTGTCAATGAAAGTAAAATGCACTTTCTCTAGTACCTGCAACAGGACATGAATGCATGTCACACCTTCTTCATTAAAATAAATATATGAATATACCGTGAATTCCCCTGTGAACAGTTGGGTTTGACCTGATGACAGTCTATGGGACTGAAACATTTTCTTCTGAATTTTATTGTCAGTTTTTGTACTCTTGAGAAAGAACTTTCTACTTAGTCATAATGCTGCAAGACGTTTTGATGTTAGCTACATGAAACTATCTGAATATTAGCGTTTGTATGACTCTGGGTGCAGAAGCCAAACTATCAGTTTTGCTGCTGACTGATTTTGTTGATACACAGATAGAGGCAATTGAATTCTTGTTCAGTCAATACAAGCTGGAAGGGGTTTGTTTACCCCTTTTTTAGTAGTCTCTGTTCATACAGCTTTGGTGAAAACATGTTGAGGCCAGCAATGGTCTCCCATGGTGACAAAGCTGTCCTTATGTGAAATATAATTTGGCCCAGTCAAGGGTTGGTGTCGAGAGCTGCAGACGGAGAGGAACATCAATTACAGAGGAGGTGGAAAGAGAGAAAGCTGAAGAGGACTGAAAATAAAAAAGGAACAAATTTTATACAAACATTGCAATCTTTTGTTACCACCACTTATTTGCCTCTTGACTCCAGTTTGCCAGCAGTGAAACTAAATGGATGTAGAGCCTCCCGTTTCATAACACTGTGTAAAAACCTAATTTGGTGCTAATAGGCCACTGTCTGTTTTTATAAGCAGTTGCATGTAACCGCTAGAATTTTACAAGGGAGTGGTTTTCTCTAAGTGCCTTTTGCTAGAAATGCTATTTTCTCCAAGAAGGGTATAGTTAGATGGGTGTGAGGGCGGGTTAGGTATGAGGAGGTTGATTTGGTGCTATGGTTCAGGGTGGAGTCAAGGTCCAAACATACCCACTTTAGCAATTCTTTACTAAAACAAACCGTAATCTGTGAGATGGAATCAGAGCCTCAAAGTACAGTAGGCCCTAACATAACATTTCACTCATAAACACAGAGAGACAGAGTTCAGAATAGTCATTGTGTGAAATGATTTCAGCATTAGAGTACCATAAAAAGTCTCACTGGAGGATATTGTAGAAGTCACCCTTCGTTTACTGTTCCACAGTAATCTGTAGTATAGAAACATTTCTAGGACATTGCGCAGCAAGCATAATTTTAGCATAAGGTGTTTCTCGGTCACCTAGTTACTGGACCCTTCCTTGTTTTCCAAACATTTTCTCTAAGCAATAGGGGAACATGGCATTAAAACAAATACCAAAAAAAGAGGATTGTGTGCCTTCTACAATATTTAATTTACAGTAATTATAAGATGTTTTGGATCAGGATCCAAAAACAGGATTTATGTTTTCACTTTCTATAACATTGTAAGATAGAGCATTTGTCCACATTTTTTGCCTATTTCTTTAACACTAAGATGCCAATCATAAAGACCAATAATGGACTAGAACCAAATATTGATCCAGATCTGGCATATTGAAATATATGCCTGGACAGGGGTTACATTTATGGTGTTGCTGTACATTAAAAAAAAAAGGCTAGATACATGCCGCTCTAGTGCCCCCGAGTAATGTACTGCATATAAAATCATAGCCTTTAAGATTCTGTCCATTTTCTAATGGACATAAACAGACAAAAAGGGCAGCATGGCATGTTAAGAACAGTACAGGAATGTTGGGAGCTAAACTGCTTAATTCTCTCCCAGTAAGAGCTGACACTGAAACTGTGAGGTCTCTTTAGAGGTGTTTCTGACATCTTGAATCAAGTTGGTGTCCTGATATGATTCATGTGATGAGTATTAGAATTTATTCCGCCTTGATTTTACAACTTAGAGAGATGAGTGGAGGGAGGTAAGGGAACAGAAAAGAGAGGAACATTAAAAGATCATCTGATGTTTCAAGGAAATGGAAGAAAATATATATTCATATTTCTATGAAAGTTGAGGAATAAGAGATTGTTCGCTTTCGATCACCCACTCCTTCCCACACTACAAATGTGATTTACAGTCAGTCGTTACCACTGGCTTCGGGTAATAAGAGAAGTGGGGAGTTCTGAAATGCATTATCATAAATACAAAAGCAATAGGTATCTGAAAACACGGAAAAAAAAATCCATTAAAGAGCATGTGAACTCTATGACATATCTAAGTAACTTGCAAGAGAGAAACCATGAGCACATTAAGCTTTCATTCCTCTTTATGAAATGTGTCAGGACATACAACTGCTACTTGTCAAAGTAAGTGTTGCAAAGTGAGGCAATATACTCTAAGGAAAAGAAATACGTACAGAAGCCATCTTCAGCTTCTGATTATCTGTAACCTCAGTCTTGTGGAAGGGATAGAAATTGTTACGCCCCAGTCTAGGGGTAACGGAGCGCAACGTGAAAGTTGAGAAACTCCTCCTCACATGCCAAAAGGAACCAGGCGCAGAAAACGAAACTTCTATAATTGGTGAAGATTTATTTACAGTGTACACAAGAAACAAACAAACTTAGATTACAATAGTAGAACTGAAGACTTCAGGGTGGACTAGGCTAAAATAACAAACAAAACAGAACTATCCACAGTTTGATCCCTCATCTGCCAAAAAATAAACGTAACAAAATACAGGCACTCACCTTCCTAACTGTAACCAAAAACAGAGTCAAACTGGGAAACTCAAATAGCCATCCACCCCTACTTGTCAATCAGACTAACACATAATCCCAACAGAAACGGGAGCAGAGCTGCGCCTGGGTCAGGGCACGCGAAGAGGAGAGTCTAACGTCAGCGGAACCAGTCGTCCTAAAAAGTCTTCTTGGCCAATCCGCTGCTTCCATTCCGCTCCACCAATTCCTGTCAATGGGCAAACACAAATACACACAGCTGGGCCGCATCAGCGGTGTGAATTAGTAACAAAAATAATCAATTAAGGGAATTCCCTAAATAACAACACAAAACTAATAGCGACCTTCATAACAAAATATTTATTTTTCATGATGTTTGAGAGGTAAAAAAGTGTGTAACAAAGAAATAAGTCAAAACAGGAAAACAGAACTGTGCATGTGCGAGCATTTATTAAACCTTTTCTTTTTGGGTAGAGTTGATTGGTATGAGAGTCAGTTGTTGTGCAATCAACAACCGACTCTCATATCATATCTGTTTGTCTCAGAAAGGAGGAGAGAAAGGAAAGAAAAGGAAAGGCAAGGCAAGAGGTTGAGAGAGAGGTAAGGCTCATACTATGGAGGTTAACAATCATGATGAAATGGATCATTATGATATCTTTGGTGGTTCTAGATTGCAGTATTAGACATCTGCCTGCGGTCAACGTAGACCTCAGTATGCTTCCAACAAAAAACCTGTCAGATTGCTTGATACCATCTGAAACCTCCCATTCTGTCCATAGAAAATAGGTTTCAGTAACTTTGTGAAGCAGACAAACCACTTCACTCCCACTTCATGCAGCAGTTGGCCAGGTGTTAATTTTTCGCTGAAGCTTTTATTTTATTCTGCACATAACGACTTTTGTCACCGCTTGTGCTACACCATGAATACCTTTGCAGAGAGAAGTGAAAGTGTGCACTGTTATCCCTGTTTATATGATTCATCATGTCAAATTTACAGACACACAGAATTCACAGAATTCTTTTAACAATCCCCCCCCCCCCNCCCCCCCCCCCATGACGGCAGGCTTTTCAGTCTGCCTTTGAGTGGGTACATTCTCAGCAGGTATAGACACAGTTGCTATCCACCGTGGTCAGTCACTACGTCTTACAGCCTATAGCTCTTTTGAAGCATGATGAAGCCTTTAGCACGACAAAATTCTGATATCAGAAATGTAGGACCGAAATCTCACATTTTGCTGCTGCTACAACCCACATCACACATTTCTGCCCGCAAATTTTTTCCTGCTTGTGTTAGCGCAACAATTCCCAGGCCTCCATTGCACACAATCTGACATACACATCAAATTTGATAACATACAGTCTGACACAGATACCCATCTCGCATGTGACAGGCCATAAACTTAAAAGATCGCTAAGATTGTTGCAGTAGGTAGTTCACAGAGAGAAAGAGAGAGAGAGAGAGAGAGAGAGAGAGAGGGAGAAGAGAAGGAGAGAGACAGACATACAGAGATTGGAGAGGACACAGAGAAGCCAAAATCGTGGCCTCTGTTTAGACAGGGGGTTCACTGACCTGACCTCCATCTGAACCTTCTGTTTAACAGTAATCATCAGTCTGACATTGCAACATTAAGTCTGGACACTCTGTCACACAACTAACATAAAGTATTGTTTCCATGCTTCCATGTTAAAATTAACACCTGCTCTTGCCAGCATCTCCCCACAAAGCCCACATCTCCATCTATATCATGAATTCTTTTTCCTCGCTCAGAAATTCATTCACCGTAAAATGTGACCGCATGGCTTCACTTTGTCTTACAGGTCTGTACATGTCAGTATATGTGTGTGTGTGTGTGTGTGTGTGTGTGTGTGTGGATCTGTGTGTGAAGAAGGTACTTCTTTCAAGTCTGGCTTCAGTGTGGTCCATAGTTCTGGTGACAGATACATTAGTGGCCCCATACTGGCTTCAGGGTGGGAAAATAAACAAGGAGAAGCTCAATTATTGAGTGTTTTGTGTGGAACTTTACAGAAATTATCTTTTCCAAGTGAACTTCCCTTTGCATCCCTTGTCATATTCACAGAAGAACAGATGTTGTAGTGTAAAATGAAATTTTTAGTTTAAAAAATAGTCTACATGAGTTAGCTTTGCCAGATTTCCCACAAAATAGAGGTGAACATCTCATAGAAAGTGTTATTTTTCTCTCACTCAAATCCCATATTTAAATAAAAAAAATACCACCACCTTCTCAGAGACAAGAACATTCCTCAAATCAAGGCAATGAAATAAATATTTTAAAGCACCCAGAGTTAAAATCACATTGGCCGACACATTCATAACTTGGATATAGACACATATTGAAGAGCTCACTTGATAAATACAACATTCCAAATGGCTTTAGCCTAAAAATATGACTCACCGAATAATTTATGGGTTAACTATCAAACTCGTTCTCCAAGCATGAGGCTGCAAGGCGGGACTCAAATCCCAGAAAGCTGCCTTGGCAAGTTGAAGAAGAGATGTAAAAAAAAAAAAAAGAAAGACCATTGCAAAAATATTTTTCCTCATTCAGCCTGAAAACAGTTTTATTCCCTGTTTTTTACTTTTTTTTTTCAACAAATGTAATGTAAGGAGTCTTATTAAACAAAAAGGTATGAAGTGCTGAATTCTATTTTTTGACAGCGTTATGGTACAATTGCCTAATATTTTCTAAGTCTTTACAAATACTAGTAAATCCTTAGAAAGTATCGGCCTTATAAATGATTAATAAAGACATTACTTACTACTTCTAAACGCTTTAGAAAATATGTCTTATTAGAAAGTGGTATTTATTGGACTATAGTTTCTATGGGTATAAAATATGTTTGATGCTATTGAAGATTCTATTTGTGATACTCCGTATTATGTGAGATGACCTGAAATTATTTGTGCACGTGCTCTGAATTCTCCCTCATCCTGAAAGCTTTGACCCTTGGTGAAAGACAGCGAGTGAGAGCGGGGAGAAAAGGAAACGGTGGCATGCTCAAGCAGGCAGAAGAAGAGAGGTGAGAGTGAAGCATCGCACTGTGCTAATGTTTTCTTTCAACCCATTAATCTCTTACTGGCCACACCACAAAAACAGAGCCTGCATGAGAAGAGGGCTGTAATCACACAGACTGGGCTTGCCAGTGGCTGACTGACCCTTTCTGACCTCCTGCCTATGCCGTGAAATCCACTGGTAAATTTATGCATGCCAGCCTCCAGCGCCAGAAGTCAAACACAACAGCACATGACAGCATGGACAGAAAGATCGAAGATATGGACAGATGAACATGAATATTTCACAGTCTGAAGAGTTATAACTAAAATGACAGTCAAGATGTTTACTACAATGGCAATAGCCTGGCACAGCTTAGCATGCAGCAGAACTGGAAAGTTTGCTTCAGTTAGAGGTGTTGTGCAGCATTTACACCAAAAGTCAATATGCAGTGTAGTGTGAACAAGTAAACAGTAGAAAATGGGCATGAAATCGTATATTCTCTGATCTGTTCTAATATGTATCGCATATGTGCTAACACAAATGTAATCAAAACACAGAGCTTATAATAGCAATGATATAGCAATGATGTGTAATACATTATAATATCATTGCTATTCCGACTTGTACATCATAAAATGCAACAGCATGACAATGCAGTGGTCATTGCTGTGCATGTCCAAGCTGCAACAAGTGATCTAATCCTTCATCTCTTTCTTAGAGAAAGAGTTTTAAGCGGACTAGATGGCATAATTTCTTATGTGTCATTTGGATTCTGACAGCAATAGAATATTCTCTTCCTTTTCCAAAAACACAGCTTTAGTAGATCAGCTAAAGTTACCATGCGGTGATGCTCCTATGCAGGCAGAATCTACCCTTCAGAGTAAAATCCCCTGGCAATTTACCAAAACATGAGAGGAGCAGGCACTGTACCATGGACATATCAGAGCTTGTTTGCTGTTGGTTTTATATCTAGGGTTAGTAAGAACTATTGAGAGGCAATCATGTACTGTATTTATATATATATATTTTTTTAAGATAATTAATTTAAACTGTTAAAGTATCTAAAAGCTCCATTGAGCTGTGGGTTTGTCATTATGAGCTACTCTTTGATATTATGCATATAATCTCATAATATAATAGGCTACATCACAAACAATACAGTCTTCATTGCAGTTTTGACATTTTGCAGGTTTGACATGCACAGCCTAGTCCAAACGCAAACCATATGCATCACAATATGTATTCCTTTTGATAACACATGGCCTTAATGGATTGCTTAAGGCAGGGCCCATAGCCTGTATAGTAGGAGCCCACCACAATGGAGATCAATTAAGGGGAGAGGGGTACAGTAAATAGAAAACCACAACAAAGGAACAAGAGAAAGAGGAAGCAGACCTGCAGAAAGAAGAGGAGGATGGATTGATGATGAGAGGATGGAGAGTGGTGAAATTGCCTGCAGAGCCACTTTGTTGAGATAACAGAGTATCAGATCCGCTCTGCTACAGCAATGATGGAGGAATCACTATCTCTTCCTGAATGCTGGGAGCATGTGTGTGTCTGTGTGTGAAAGTGCACGTGTGTTTGATACCACATCCTCCATTCCAACACTCATGGACTCGCACACATATACACAGACTCCTATAGATAAATCTATTTCATATGAAACCAGCTGCTCCAAACACACATGGAAGCACCACAGACACACACATTTCTCATTCCCATACCTCCTACCTCCTCTTCCAATTTTGTAGTCATGGGCTTCAAAGTACTAAAGCTAACGGGATGGGACCACCATGGTTAGTTAACTGGAGACATGATCCATATCCTGATCACAGAGGAAGACAACACTGGGAGAAGTTGGGGGGGTGGTGAAAGGAACCAGTTGTAGAGTAGAGGAAAGGGGAGGGCAGGATCTCACATGGAATTGAGAGACGAAAAAAGGAAATCAAGAAAGAGAGGGGAAGCGAAAAGGGAAAGAGATGACTGCTTTTGAAGACGACACGGGTTCTGCTCAATCACATGGCACTTCAAAGACTTTTCAGCACAGCCTTGCCTGTAGATGGGAGCCCTGCCTCCATCCCTCTTCACTTTCTGTGTGGCCGTCTCACTCATTCTCTGTCTCTCGTGCCTCTGCTGAGCTATTAAAACACCAGGTAGAGCATGAGTGAATGTGGGGAAGAGTGTGAAGAAGAGACAAAAGAATGTAAAAGGAGAGAGAGATCAGCCAGGCAACAAAAGCAATGTCTGCTGAGTGAATGGGCACTGTCTTTTCTCGGAATCATCTTTTGTTGTTGCTCAAGCTCAATCAGCAGTATTGTCTCGCTCTTTAGTTGGTGTTGAATGGTTGAGTCAGAGACGGATGAAAAGGTGTGCACAGGCTTGAGTGAAGAATCAGAATAGAAACAGAGGCACGTTTGAAGCCTGCTGTATCACATCTTATCTACTGACACATGAAAAAGTACCAAAAAAAGTTAGTCTAGTCGATTACATAAAATGTTAATACCCATTATTAATTCCTGGCCCAGCTGTTATTAATAATAACATATTTCTGATTTGTTGAAAACAGTTTTTAAATAATCTTGATGTGTTTGGTGACTGATTTTGACATGCGTTGAGTACAGCATACACAGCTCTAAGATCAGGTGATCAGGTTGTATCAATGGAAAGCAGCGAGGAATTCTTCAAGGAACAGAACTGAGCTGAGCTGATTATTAAAGACACTTCTTCTTCTTTTCCTTTCGGCTTTCCCTTCAGGGGTCACCACAGCGAATCATCTGCCTCC
>VXCM01008787.1:0-15445 GCA_014773175.1 Lucifuga dentata
GTAGCTGTATGTAGCTGTTTGTAGCAGTATGTAGCTGTTTGTAGCTGTTTGTAGCAGTATGTAGCTTTATGTAGCTGTTTGTAGCTGTATGTAGGTGTATGTAGCTGTTTGTAGCTGTATGTAGCTGTTTGTAGCAGTATGTAGCTGTATGTAGCTGTTTGTAGCAGTATGTAGCTGTTTGTAGCAGTTTGTAGCTGTATGTAGCTGTTTGTAGCTTTATGTAGCTGTTTGTAGCTGTATGTAGGTGTTTGTAGCTGTTTTTATCTTTTTGTAGGTATTTTTAGTGTATGTAGCTCTTTGTAGCTGTATGTAACTGTATGTAGCTGTTGCTGTTTATAGCTGTTTTTAGTGTATGTAACTGTTTTTAGCTTATGTAGCCGTACGTGTGTTTTTAGGTGTTCATAGCTGTTTGTAGCTGTTTTTAGCTGTATCTGTTTTTAGCTGTTTGTAGCTAGCTGTTGTAGGTAACTGTTTGTAGCTGTTTTAACTGTGTGTGTTTTTAGCTGTTTGTTGCAGTATGTAGGTATTTCTAGCAGGTTTTAGCTGTTGTTTCATGTGTCGTTCCCAGCGTGTAACACAAATGTTTTTATTTTGGTATCAGCATCTCTGGTAATAAGTCAGCTTGTTAAGAGGAGCTACTTCCAGAGCTGAGTTACCCAAGTTTATTTATCAGCAGCTTTATTGTTTATCATGGGTTGTGTAGAATGATTTAGGGTTATATGTGTTTTATAGTGCTGGCTCTGGTGTCATTAGTAATTTGGAAGTATAGATAAGTTAGCTTTACTTCAGTAATGGGAATGGGTCCATCACCATATGCCCGCTTTAAGAAATGCATAGAATAATGTGTCTGGGAATTGAAAAGGAAGAAATGCTCTGCAGTTAAGAGATTGAAACTGGTTGGGTTTGTAAATTGCATTTCACAGATCAATATACTCACATAAAAGAACAACCACTTCAGAGGCCATTTTTAAATTGCATCCCGTCTGTGTTCCGTCAGCGCAGAACGCACAAGACCCTGAAATTGGTTTGGTGATGTTTTTATCCACAATTGGCTCACTTTCCCTCTAGAATCCCTCACAGTTTAAACACAGATTTTCTGTCACTCCGAGAAAACCGTTGTGGAGTGTGTAACTCTCGGTGTGCGAGAGAAGAGTGCATTCACTCATAATGGCATCACATCTGCGATCAATCCATAGCCTGTTTGCTGCACAAACAATGGGGCTGTCAAATACAATGATGCAGACATGAACATTTTACACAGAGGGAAACGTTTTCAGCAGGCCAAACACACCCCGTCTGTGACCCAGCCTGTTAATTAGTACTCTGTCTATAAGTACTCCACGCTTGTTTCGCTTAAGGGAAAATACAGAGCAAAGAAGTCAGATCACTTTACATTATGGATGTAAGAGCTCCTTAAAACCACACAACCATTATTGAGTCTTATTAACATTGTATATCTGTGAATTATGTTGAGGAGATATTTTGAAAGATCTCACTACGTTTATGGGAAGGCAAAAAAAAAAAAAGCAACATCTGTTATTTCCTCCTTTTTAAGTTCACAATCAACAACAGCAGGGAAAATGTTTGTTCTGTCACCTCCTGCTCTTCGTCATCACATATTGTGTTTCAGCATCACCAAACACAATGCAGGTGTTCTCACTGACTGTGACTCTAAAGTGATCGTTTTGGAAAATCTCTGTCCCCCACTACAAATTTAGCTGCATTACTGTGCACATGAGCTCAGATGTGCCACCAAAACCACCTGTGACATCATTGTTTTCCTGCGGTAAGGCACACCTAGCATGTGTTATGCTCCATGATTTGTTAGCTACAGGTTAAATCTGATACATTTTCCACTTTGCTGCCCAAATAAAATCTATATATGGAAAACTCTGCATTAGACTGGTAATAAAATAGCATTAAAGTAGGAACACCTGTAAAATGCAGTACATCACTGCAATAAATGGAACCTGTAGTTTGTGTTGTTGTGTTTTATCGCACTATGTTAAATATTTATAGTATTAAAACAAATGAAATGAATAATTCTGACATTCAGAAGCGGACTAGATACTTAAGCAATACAATATCACACGAGAGGGAGTGCTGTTGGTACTGTAATATCAGTATGGCTGTGATTCGGTCGAAGATAATCACAGCCATACTGATATTAACAGTAGAGTGTGATATTGCTTTTATACAACAGTTCTACAAGCACCATTTATTAGTTAAAAGTACAAAGACAACAGATGATTATTTGTTTTTTTATTTGATCATTTATTGGCTCCGCCAACACAAATAGTTCCACAGCTGGACAGTTGCTAAGTTGCACATAAACATTTTCCTGCAGACTAGCTTTCTGGCTACTTTGTGTGCATGTTACTGCAGACCAACTACTTTGTATGATCATAACTGTATGTTTCTAGTGAAATAAGAGTCTGCTGACAGTCGCTTTGGTGGCATGTGTGATAGAGTCCTGCACGGCTCGGGATGCGTCGGGCCCCGAGGCAATTTACAAATCAGGCTGAGTTTCAGCTGAATTTCACAACACTGGCTCGGCCTGGGCCGGGTCGGNTTTTTTTTTTTTGTTTTTTTTTCCTTTCTTTATTCACATTATAACATGCCTTCTGATGCTGTCTCACATGTTGGTGCTCAGAAACTGCAGCATCGCTGTTTTCTGAGCTGCAGCAGCAGCTGACAGCTGCTACTTTTACTTTGAAAAAAGCTGAAATTCCAGTTCTGATGAAAAAAAAAACAAAACAAAAAAAAAAANCAAAAAAAAAAACAAAGACGTGGGCCTTGGGTCGGGCTGTGGCTGAGAATTTCATTAAGTATGGCTTCGGGTCGGGTTCGGACTGCAGGGCTCCAGTGTGTGATTCTGATGAGTTAGCAGCCTGATCAGAGAATGTTGCTCCATTGTTTCCTGCTTTCAGTGGTCTCAGTCAATGTAGGCTAATTAACGGTTATCAGAACATCTATAAAGTGGAGTGATATGTATAATTAAAAGTACCAGCGCTGTTATACTCTAATATCAGCAGTCCTGGAATGCCTCTTGTCCAATCAAAATGTTTGGTCGGAACCAACTGTTGTATACAACAGTTAGTTCTGACCAAGCATTTTGATAATTACAACGCAGTCCAGTAGCACAGTCTCAAAAATGAGCATAGTTGAATCAGCACCTTTCTGACACAGGTTATATTTCGGTTATTTCCTCAGTTTGTTCAGCATAGTTATTATCAAGCATTATATGCTTGATAATTATTATATGAAACAGTTATTATATGCTTGATTGTAATTATTTGTATATCAATTGTATATTCCCCATGAATTGTTTAGGAATTATGATGATTTATAATTTGGTTTTTGCTTTAACGTCCTGTTGAAAAGTGACAATTTTGTTTCTCTTTGGATGTGCTGAATTATTGATCCTAGGAGCTGGAGCTGGTTTGTTTCTTTTATTTTTGTGGTTATAGTGTGTTTGTGTGTATGCCTGTGTGTGTATGTGTTGAATAGCCAGGAAGAATAGCCAGTGTGTATGCTGGTGCTAATGGGATCCTAATAAAGAAAGAAAAAAAGATTCAAGAAAAACTGGACATGAAAGGGTTCATAGAGGGAAGATTTACTGCAGGGTTATTTTTGGTATTTAGTTTGCTCTCTGTTGTCTCTTTTTCGCTCATGGTCACAGCACTGGTCGGCCTTGGATTCTGAGTCAGCGTTTGGAATAAGGAGGCTGCCTCAGAAACATCCTGAAACTTCTCATCTAAATTTATGAGCATGTGCTTGGTTCCAAGCGACCAGATGGTGAAGGAGTGTGTGTGAGTGTGTGATCAGAAGCACCAGCGAGGATCAATATGCTATTCACTCCACCTCAGACTTCATTACGTTGCCCTCTTGATGCTCAGTCGCCATGATGGAGTGGCACAGTGGTTATCGCCAATATTTCTCATTAATAAATTTAATTTGGCTCAGAAAATGAAGCGGCATTTCCAGCCCACAGCAGTGTTAGAAATATTCACTAAACCCATGGCGCATCAAAACTCTGAGAGACCGAATTCTCTTTGTGGGGGAAAAACTCAAGAGACAATGGTTTTCATGTTTTAATTTGAGTGCCAGGTTACGTAGTCTTTCATACCTGAAGCTAAACAAGTTCCATGACCTCAGGGCCAACCAAATCCATTAAAATCTCATGATAGAATTTCAGACCGTATTGCCATCAGGCTGAAAAGAGCCGCTTTTCAAACCCCTGAAGAGCTTTCATGTTGAAGGATAAAACGTTTTTGATCCAGCAGCAGCAGTAGGTACGTGGCTTGGCGTGCTGATGTATTGTGTCATCGTATTGGAGGACTAAAGTGCATCATCCTCAGAACACAGCAGCACAATTGAAAGGAAAGCATGTATCTGGAATTGGATTAAATTTCCCAGTAACAAATCAATTTCCATGATGGAGAATTTATGTTTTTAAATATTTTAAAAGAGGCATTCACTCAGCTTTCTCCCAAATTTTTCTCTTTTCAAATTCTGAGAAAGGAAGGTACCTTGAAAAATTTGTTTTTACACGGATCGCTTAAGAATTTGCTTCAAAATTCTGAAAAATCTTTGTTTTTTCAGTATTACGGCGCCTTTCAGACCATTAAAAGCTTGTTTGTTAGATATTTGGATTGGAGAAGGACAGCAGACTATCTGGTTTGGTTTGGTTGTGTCTTTCTAAAGATTGATGTTTAAAATATATATATTGAGTACCACATTGATTAAAATATTCTGTTTCTGTCTCGGCTGGCCTCTGTGAGCCAAACCCGTAAAAACAGATGCTAAAATTAGAGACGTCTCCTCTCATCTCATTGATCTGTAACATGGCAACTGTTGCATCCGCTCCCCCACTACTGTGATGACTGATTGGGTATCACTAAAACCTGATTGATTAGCGCGTCATTGATTTCCCTGAGCTTGCGGAGTGGAAAAACTGCGCAATCAGATAACAAATAGCCATTATAATTTACATGCCGTTTCAGATGATTGTCCCTCTTTAATTGAATCAATGCTTCTCAGTTAAAGCTGTGAAACCAAACTCCAGCTCTCCTCTAATCTAATAGCATTTGAGTGGCACTCATGTTTCTTCTATTCAAAACCAGCAGCACTATTATCCTCCTGCAGCACTAAACATGAATTGTATGATGGGGGTTCTTTTCTGTGCAATAATGGAATAAAAAAAATCCTCATCTGATGCAGCCCAAGAAGAAGTAATTAGAGTTTCAACACACAAAGACTTGACATCTCTATTTGTTTTTTTGTTTTTTTTGGCTGATGGAAATTTGCATGTCCAAAGATAACTGATCAGGTGGCTGACAGGCATTAGTGGATATTGATGAAGATTCTCAGTCATCCAGGTGGGTAGATATACTCTATGAAAACTGAGTCAAGTCAACTGGATTCAAATTTTTATTTATTTTTTTTTATAAAAAAAAAAATAAATAATTGCTCCTATTGATTTCTTGCATGTCAGAAGAGGCATCGTAAAGTAGTGCGCCATTCATTATTATGAATCATTGTATGTAACTTGAATTTATATATATATATATACTGTATAAAGTTATAGTACAGTTGGAGGTTTACAGGTATAGTTGGAGGAATATCCTTCTGTTCATTCATTTCTGACTGATGAAGCCATTTGGATGAATGGTGAAACGTTTCAGAATTAAAAACTGGAATCCAGTTGACTCAGTTTTCATACAGTATATTAGTGGACATTGTTTTATTTTTTTCTCAACTTTATTTATTTGGTTTTTGGACAATAAGTATTTACAATAACATAAATTTAGCAGTAAAATATTACCATACAACCAAATAAGTTCACACTAACAGAAAGAAAAAAGAAAAGAAACCCTAAAAAAAACAAAAAAAAAAAAAAAANAAAAAAAAAAAAAAACAATTATCAGTCAGTTAGCAGAAAAATACAGGTATATGGACAGTAGGAATGTGCAGGTTCTATGCAATCAAATTATACTGTACCTATCTGTCTCCTTAGACAAAACGGTCAAGTCGGTCATGAGAGTTCATGAGCGGACATTGTTGTTATGTGCTGCAGCTCTGGACTGGCTCAGGCTTTCTTTGGGCCTCAGATACTTGGCATCCTTTGAGAATGAGGTACGACCGGCTCACCTGATCTGCTTATCTGACATCCTGAACGCTGGAAAATACACACTCTATGCTGAATCTGCTAAATCTTTCTGACTCTGTTCCTTGACCTAAATGCTTTCTAGCCGTAGAAAAGAATCGACATGCTGTGCTTTCCCAGACTAGTTCTGACTGCATGAGACAAATTGTATATTCACACACTCTGTACTTTTACAATACAAATTGTCAGTTCACACATTCTGTACTTTTCACTATTTCTCATGAGAAGATGACCTTTTACCTTACAGTTACCTACAGGGTCAGTCTCGACCAGCTGCACCTCCCTTCTCACTTCCTCTCTGTCCTTTTGATATTCTCTTGCATTGCGTGCTGTAAGGGTGTAAGATCTTCGACAAACTTCAATATAAGTAAGACAAAACTCTGAGACTCCTCTTTGAGACAACACCTACAAACTTATTCAACACTGACCATATGACCAGCTCACCTGGTCTGCTTATCTGACATCCTGACCAGGGGTGTATCTAGGGTTGGTGGAGATCCAGGGCTTAGCCCAGACCTTAGCCTAGTTCAAAGCTATTTTATATCAAAGCTAAATGTAAATTTTGAGAAATGCTTAAGAAATGTAACAAATCATGTTACATCTTTTAAAAAATTATATGAAGCTTAAAATCTTTTAAAATGAAAACCTTTACAATAATCTAAATAGTGGCGCTATATGGTGCTTTACGGCCGTTCCATCTACCAGTTCGGTCCGACCAATCTGTTCACAACAGGTTCCACCTTGGCGATGAATTTGGGTAATAGCAAAAATGCTACAGAACATTCAAAACACACTTACAAAAAAGATTTGGGGTTTTGTGGAAAACATCCAGGCCCTTAAGCCCCATAAGCCCACCTCTGGTGCCGCCCCAATCCTGATCATATGACCAGCTCACCTGAGCTGCTGATCTGACATCCTGACTATGTAATATACTCATCTGATCTGCTTATCTGACATCCTGATGATGTAACTGGCTCACCTGGTCTGGACTCGCGTTACCATCGTGGCAGTGTGGGCAGAAGATGGGCTGTTGGGAGAACTTTTCTGTCTTCACTATTTGAACTTCATGATCTTGATCTCCAGGATCTTGTAGAAATGGTTTAGCTGTCATGCATGTCTCTGGTATGCAGTCCACATCTGCCATAAAGAATAACAACCATCCCAATAAGAGTTAAAGGACCATATTAGTGATTTTGAATGTTTGAGCCCAATACATATAACCTGTATACACATTACAATAATGCCAACCATTTTCCAAAAACATTCTACTGGAGTGGTAAATATTAGAATTGTTTTTCCTATTTTCCAGACTGGTTTCAGTTCATTCACACTATTAAAATCAACTTCTAGAGACTTGAAATGTGCTTGAGACAAGTAATCCATCTCATCGAACAAAACTGTACTAACATTTGTTGAAGTTGCTTAATTTAACCAATTTAACATGGAGCTGCATGGAAGAAAATATATTTCTCTGATTCTGACAGGGAGTATAGTCCCACTTTTACAGAGAAATTAAAATGGTCATGCCTTCTACAGTCGTGCATAAGTGTTAGCAGGTGAAACATTGAATTTTAAGGTGGATGTATCCCCTGAACATTTGATTTTGAAAGATTAAGGGATTTGGCAAAAAACACAACAACTAAAAATATGGTTTTATATTTTGGAAAATGGTTAGCAGTAATGTAACCTGTAGGCGGATAGTATTTATTTGGCTCAAACAAGCAAAATCACCTGTATGTCCTTTAAAGCGTAAAGGAATGGAGCTTCGAACTAAAGCTGCTTTTACCTCTCAGTTGTTAAAGAAATTCAGCTGGAAGCGTCTGTTAAGCGTCGCTGGTAGCCGATATTTTCTTTCTAATAAGCTTTGGAAATTTTGTCTCAGTCGTATCACGGTTTCCCTAGAGAAGATACATATGAATATGCATTTTGTTCCATTTTCAGTGGCTTCTAACTAATTTTATCTTCTACATAAGCTGGATGTTTTTTGAGCACAGGCCAAACAGAAAAAAAAAAAATGTCTGCATTCAAGCGAGGTGAGCTCGCTGAAGGAAAGCACATTAAATTATATCAGCGCTCTCCCCCGCCACTCCCGCCCCGTGCTGCAGATTCAATTTCCTCCCTTAAGTGACCTAATGCAATTTGAAAGTTTGGCCAAGGGTGTGTGACGTGTGATGTGTGCCCTATTTCAGTCCAAGCAAAAACATGTTACAGCAAGTCAGGGCCTGATTTGCACACTGTGCTTTAATTAAAGTTCTGTGGGGAGGTCTAACAGTAGCATCAAGATGCTCAGGAGTTGGTTTAAAGGACCATACCACTCATTTTGCATGTTTGAGCCTAATTTATTCAATTTGCATGCATGTAAGGTTACTAACAATCATTTCCTGAAGATACTGTTAGGACAGTGAATTAAAATTGGTTTTCCTACCTTCGACTGTCATTGGTTTCAGTTCATTCTGGGACGCTATTAAAATCAACTTGTTGATACTTGAAATGTTCTTGGGATAGGTAATCCANTTCTGGGACGCTATTAAAATCAACTTGTTGATACTTGAAATGTTCTTGGGATAGGTAATCCATCATTGTCAGCAAGACATTTTTGTTTGTTTTTTTAGAAGTTTCGTAATTTTAGCATTTAAGTGCAATAAAAAATGTATGTGTCCACCAGGGAATATAGTCCCAAAGGAAGACCTGCATTTATCAAAAAATTTAAACGACCATGACTTCATAAGGCTGTGTAACTATTAGCAGGCAAAACATTTATTTTTAAGGTGGGTGTATCACTTGAATATTTGATTTTGAAAGATTAAGAGAATTTGCAAAATATCAGGAAAGCTGAAATACGGTTTTATCCTTTGGGAAATGATTGTCATTAACCTTGCATGTATGAAAATTGAATATATTAGGCTCAAACATGCAAAATGGGTGGTATGGTCCTTTAAAGAATAAACTTTCTGCTTGTTCACACTGGGATAAATAACGTGACTTGCACATTATGTCCTTTTGTCATTGTGAAGTTGTACTTTCTGCCATCTTTTAAATGAGATATAACTTGAGATATGTTGGAAAAAAAAACACAGATTACTCTGATTGAAGCATACACGTCTTAAAATTGAACCCAGCTTATTCTGCTGGCTTGTTTGCCCGAATAAAAGGGGGATTCCACCTCGTTTAAGGCCGTGGGAACAGCAAATATTTGCCTTGCAGTGTCCAATCAATACAACTCTGTTTTCCACTTTTGTAAGGTGTGGACAAGGCTCATTGTTTTGCGCTTGTACTGATTTTTCACATGGATTTTTCTAAAACGAACAGATCAATTTGAACCTTCTCTTTTATCCGGATTTCATGTCCCACACACACCAAAAAGTTGTTTCCTGCTGCAGAGGACACTGTAAAGAAGGTCACCTAGCAGCAGGGACGGCTCAGAGCGGGCTTCAGGAGTAGAAATCTAAGAGAAAAATGAAGGAAAAAAAACACAAAGAGCTTCAAATTATGAGCCACAGTTCCTTAAAGTATGTCAAAAAACAGTTTTTCTGTCATTGATTTGTTTTTGTTTGTTTTCTTTTTCAATTTTCAGCAGCATTTTTTTTAAACATTGAAAATAAACAAAAATATTTTGGATTAATGGAAAAATACTTTGCTTATTTTCCCTCATTTTAATCATGTAATATTGGTGGAGTTTGAATTAATCATTGGTAAAGTATCAGAAGTTGAGATTGATGCCTATTGAAATGAATCCAATTAGAAACCTCATACTTCACTATCCTGAAAGCTTCATTTTTGATTGGTCCTTTACTTCTGTAACATGCTAATGTCAGCATGTAACATGTAAAATTACCTGCCTGCACATCTGGTTAGAAATGCCCACCAAGTATGTGAGCTACTGTTTCACCATCTGGTTTGGCAGTCCTTGTGTGTTGCCAGATTACGTTTATGCAGCTGACCAATCAGAACAGAGTGGGCTTTTTTGGGGAGGCGGGGCTTAAAGGGACCATACCATAAAAGACCTGTTTTCACTCAGTGTGTGCTATGGTGCTGCAACAACAAGAGAGTAGAAATTGATCAATATGTTAATGTTGCATATTCTAAAATTAGTGCCATGATGAGGAAGTAATGTTTGCCTTTAGGCAGTTGGAGGGAAAAAATTGACAAAAACTGACTTTGTCCAACAGTTGCTTCAGGGATGAAGCAACAAATGAGCACCTGTGCCACAGGCTTTTAGGAGGAAGTGGAGCATTGATGAAGGCTACATCTGCACTATTTACTCTGTTGTATTAAAGGATCATATCATTTTCATTTTCCAAAACATCAACCTGTATTATAGTTTTTGTGTTATTTTTCCAGATCATCTAATCTTTCAAAATCAATTTTAAGGTGAGTGATACACCCACCTTAAAATTAACACACAGTTGGAGGCACAGTCGTTTTAATTTCTCTGCAAAAGCCATTTCCTCTGGAACATATTTTCGCTGGAGAGACATACCGTATATACTCAAGTATAAGCCGAGTTTTATCATAAAGCAAATCAGGGAGTCAGCTTATACACGAGAAATTCAAATTTGATCCCAGAGAATGAAATTTCCAGGGGTGGAAATACTACCATTACCACTACCCATGGAAAATAGTTAAAATCATACCTTAGAATGAGATATTTCCTGACTAAACGTCTTATCCAGAACATTTTGCAGCCATTACCAGTAATGTCAGTTACAGTAATCAGCTGCTGAAATAAATATCATGTTTACCAGTACGGGTATTATTTTCAGGAAATCACAGGAATACTATGACAATACCCAGAAAAACAGGTAATTTGCTAAACAAATAAACTGATGAAACAACATCAGGAGGGTCAGTTTACACATGAAATCGGCTTATACACAAGTATATACAATACACTTTCTTCTGTTTAGCTGCATGTTGGCTAAAATTATGTTACTGTATGTGTTTACTTTGATGGATTACATATCTCAAGCAGGTTTCAAGTCTCTACAAGTTGATTTTAATAGCATACTGGAATGAACTGACACCAATGGCAGTCTGGAAGGTAGGAAAATCAATTGTAAAACTTACCGCTGCAGTGTTTTGGAAAATGGGTTGCAGTAACAACGTGTATGTGGGTATTATTTACTGGGCTCAAGCATGCAAAATCACCTGTATGGTCCTTTAAGTTCTGATTTGACCAGTCTTCTTCTGCAGACTATTCAGAGTAAGGGAGTTGACTTCATAATGAAAGGCGATGGACTCCTTCAGTTTGCTTCCTTTTTATATAAGCAGTTCATTTTATTTAATAGACGTCTCGTGATTCATTTCACTTGGTAATGTTTTTATCAGGACTGACACGTTTACATTGACAGTGGTGTGAAAGATATTAAAACACTACAGACAGTAATTTGTCCTGTCTCAAAGCACTGAAAGATAAATTGATTAAACAATTAGAGGCTCCAGAAAGACTACATTTGTAATTAATCATTTGAATAGCTTAAAATCATTCATCATGTAAAATAATCCCAAACATTTGCTGGTTGTGGCTTCCCAAATGTAAATGATTTGCTGCGGTTCCTGTTTCATATAATTAGAAACTGAATGACTATTTTTACTTGACTTGCTCAATTTAAAGACACCAGCAAGATGAGAATTTCATGTCATATTTAATAAAGGTATTGATTAACTGAAAATATTGCAGCGCTGTCTGTGAGCAGTGCAAAGTCTCTTCACTTGTGGAATATTTGGAGTTTAGCTGACAGATTGTGGTTTAGCTGACGGAAGGTAATTTCTGCCTTTGTAGAGGGTTTTTTGTGGGTATATTAATAGCAGTGGGAAGACAGCGAGCGTCACCATGTCGCATGGACGGCTGCGTGCTGCATGAAGGTGTTAGCGGGGGTCAGTCCAGCCGCAGCGACTGCAGCAGAAAATCAAACCCTGGCAGAACAACAGAGATCTCAAATTTTCACTGTTAACAGACACATTTGACTAGAGCTTCTGCAAGGTCGAGGAACAAACACTCAAATCCTTTTTTTTTTCTTTTTTGTTTTTTAGAAATGCTGCGTTCAAAATTTTGCATAAGTAAAAAAGAGAAGCAGTATCGTACTCTAGTATGAAAAGTACTCATTGTAAAGAATAGTCCCTGTCAAGGTTAAATTGTTGCTGCAATAACGTGTTAATATTAACAACATTAATAATATCCCCCCCCACTACCACCACCACCACCACCACCACCATTTGACTAGAACTTTGACTAGAACTTCTGCAAGGTCGAGGAACAAGTACTCAAATCCTTTTTTTTCCTGTTACAAGTGCTGCATTCAAAATTGTACACAAGTAAAAAGAGAAGCAGTATTGTGTACTGTAGTATGAAAAGTACTAATTGTAAAGAATAGTCCTGTAGTGTTAAATTGATGCTACAATAAAATGCATTAATAATAAAAATAAATCCNCAAAAAAAGGAGGGTTTTTATTCAACAGAGTGAAAAAAACTGGTAACTTGGAATGAGAATGAGAAAAGATCAGTTGGATTGTTGACCAGAAAGATTTTGAATACTCCTGTAGAGTGGTTGCATGATGTTATTCACCCTTATGGAAACATTAAATATCCATTAAATATTACATTAAATAAATATCATGTGTTTTATGAATTACTCCCTATTGGTGGAATTCATAAAACACAGTTCCAGACTTAACATGTCGATAAGGGCAGATATCATCACGCAACCATGTGACCTCATTCTTAACTGGCTGACGGCCTCTTTTATCGTTTTCCTTAAAAGAGGCGTTGCTACGGTATTTCTTATTTACATGTTGGGAAAGCGATTCATAAAACACGCCATCACACAAAACATAACGCCTGTTTCAGTCTGGTGGTAAATTTCAGCTGTATGAAATCTCATTGGCATTTTAAACTGTATTTGCTTCACGTGTTTGTGATCAATAACTTTTATATTTAAAGGACCATACCAACCATTTTGCATGTTTGAGCCTAATATATTCAATTTTCATACACGTAACGTTACTGATAATCATTTCCCAAAGCATACTACTGGAATGGTGAATTAAAAATGTTTTTCCTACCTTCCAGACCACCATTGATTTCAGTTCATTCTGCTACACTATTGAAATCAACTTCTTGATACTTGAAATGTTCTTGGGATAGGTAATTCATCATCACCAACAAGACGCGTATTCAGGTTTTTTTCGAAGTTTCATAATTTTAGCGTTTTAGCGCAATAAAAAGCACAGAGTGAATGTATGTCTCCACCGGGGAATATAGTCTCAAAAGAAGACCTGCGTTTATCGAAAAATTTAATCATGGCTTCATAAGGCCGCGTAACTATTAGCAGGAGAAACATGGATTTTTAAGATGGGTGTATCGCTTGAATATTTGATTTTGAAAGATTAAGAGATTTAGCAAAATATCAGGAAAGCTGAAATACGGTTTTATCCTTTGGGAAATGATTGTCAGTAACGTAACATGTATGAAAATTGAATACATTAGGCTCAAACATGAAAAATGGTGGTATGGTCCTTTAAGCTCACAGTTCATCAGTGTTCAATAAGTGGTGAGTTTTGTTTGGACCTTGCAAACATTCTCGTGGACTACGTCTTTTCCTAAAGCCTCATCTGCTGTGCTCTGCATGTATGTGTGTGTGTCTCTTTCTCTCACACGTGACACACACACCTTACATGCGCCAGAAGGTCAGTGTGATATTAGTGTTGATCTCTTAAAATGCGGAGCTCTAAAGCAGAGAATTTAGTTTTCTTTTACCAGTTTAACATGAGTAAAAAGTTCAGTCTTCCCCTCTGACAACTGAAATGTGGAGGGAAAGCAGCATAAAATGAAAATATTCACCTCAAACTTGTACAGTAAGAATGTGATGCAGATGGATGCAGATTATTCAGTGGAGACTTTAACAGGTAAATAGGTAACCATGGTAACTGTACATTCATGTTGTAGAAAACATCCCTACAGTAGCTGTTAAACTGACTGCTTGACAAAAAAAAATCAATGTGTGGATGTTTTGTATGAACTTGAAAAAAGAATGATAAAGTCTAAAGTCCTCTCATGGATTTGAGCATTAAAGCCTTTAGTGCATGCAGATGTCCTTTTAACACAAACCTCAGACCTCAGACTTACATTCTTTTTCATCCAGAATATAAAAATTCCAAACAGCCATTCCTGCTACAGCACACAAGAGATGCAGTGACATTTAACAAAACATTTTATAGTCTCTCAGTAAAAGACACAGACTTGGTGCCTGAGATATATAGCGTTCGTATCAGCAATTCCTAGATGGCTCCTTTTGCTTGGCCATATATCCGTTATGTTTTACATCTGAGGCGCTGAGCTGACACGGAGCGAGCAGGTACAGGACGTGTTCGGTGTCCTGATAAAGGACATTCTGGCAGGATGTGTGACTGCTGATTGACACATTGGCTTTGCGAGGATTGAACGTTTGACCTTCTGGTTAGAGGACGGTCTTATGAGCCACCAGAGCCTCCTTAATGCTTAAAGCCAGACACATTAAAGATTAATTTTTTTTTTCTATTGAAAATAACTCAGGGCCCCGCTGGCCTCTCTCACCTTGTGTAGATGTGCTGACAGGAGCGCCACGGCGGACCAAGTCAGCACTAAGACAAGGTCAAGGTCTCCTTTTAGAAGTGGTCTTTATGAAGACGGTGGTGATCCCTCTGAGACTTCTTCCTACCTGACCTCCCCGCCTCTTCATCATCNGAAGACGGTGGTGATCCCTCTGAGACTTCTTCCTACCTGACCTCCCCGCCTCTTCATCATCACCCCCCACAAACAGCTTATTGATAATGAAGAGGCAGCATTTCATTTAATCTCTGCCAAGATTTTCATAATATGCATAAGGTTACGTCCTGTGAGATGAGATGTCACCAGGGTTCATGTCCCCATAAATATGAAATGTAGATTCTGCCTTGATATTAATTGCATCAGACATTGTTTAGATACAGCAGGATCCAAAAGTCATGAGACCACTGTGAAAATGCTTCTATTTTACGTTCTTTTTTAAATTTAATACAAGATTTTTCATTACAAATGATAATATCATCTTAACAATTTGAGTGAATCAATCTTGAGTGAATCTTTGAAAAATGTACATGAATGTCAGAATATCTTAGTATTTGGTACGAATGTCAGAATATCTTAGTATTTGGTATGAATGTCAGAATATCTTAGTATTTGCTACGAATGTGAGAATATCTTAGTATTTGGTATGAATGTCAGAATATCTTAGTATTTGGTACCTTTAGCTTTAATGA